>VKOC01000001.1:56256017-56268320 GCA_009364415.1 Spea multiplicata | reverse complement strand
AGCATGATGTTGGGGGGGCCATGGCCCCCTCTGGCCCCCCCCTGCCGACGCCACTGTGGATAATATAAACTCATTTATAGTATACATGCTAAACTAAGAGCTACTTTTACATTAAACCTTAAACCTCACCTCTTAATGACTAGACATGAGTATTATAAATAAGATTTTTCCACAAGTGTAGACTAGAAGAACATTATTTCACTTTATTATTCATATTATTTCATTGTATTACTTTTTATAATACTATTTTACCCTATTATGCTGAACATAATTTGTATAATGGCCCGGAACTCGCCATTGTAGGTTATCTTGTGACATCTTGCAGCCACGCTATACTCTTAAACTTCACTTATTGTTTGCTTTATGACAGAGTGTTTTTTCCCTTTCTTTACCATATACTATTATTAGTTTATCTCCGTGATATCTAAAGCCAGATTTATATCCCAACATGAGTGAAGCATGCTCATATATATAAGTATGAGTATGAGTGAAAGCTACTACCAAACACTACCTTCTTCTGGTTTCTAAAGCACACCCTGCGTACTTAATAGATTGTGAGCTTGTAAAATCAGGGGCCTCTTTCATGACAGTATCTCTTATGTTAGTTTGTTTTATTCTTCATTATATTTATTGGTAATTTTCTGGTTTTCTCTAAAGAAAATATAATAATTAATAGAATTTTTTATGGGCCTACATGATCTTGAAATCTTTCTGGTCTTGTAAATGTTTTTTTTTTTAATCTATAAATTTTTGGGTTAAACAAAAAATGGTTACAAAAACTGAATGTTAGGATCCTTATTTTAAAATGGAAAATTATGTAACAAGCGCGGTCAATTTATTTTAGTGGCACCAACTCAAATAATATGACAATTCCCCTTTAAAGTTAACGTAAATTTATTTTCTTTTTTTTTTTATATACAAGTTATTTGTTAATACTTCTGCCTGGAACAGGTAAGTAACAATTGTAACAAAGAGTAACTATAAATCAAAGCCTATCTAGTCTGCCTTTAATCGTTCCTGGGTCTCGTCTTAGATTCAGGTTAGCTTTAGGTCTATCCCCTGTTTAAATATATATATATTTGGGAATATATCAGAAGAATTTAGCTACAATTTCCTCGCTCTCAGATATTTGTTGTGGCATCAAAGTGGAAGGAGTGGTTTCACTCGCTTATTTACTAAGCTACTACTTGTAACAATTCATAGGATTTCGCCTGCAAGAGTTAAAAGCGAAACACGCAGTCTTTGTTCGTTTGCATTCAGAATATTTTATGAGGACAATAACTCACCCCGGGATGTGCATTAAACTAAATCACTGCACTTTGCCTGACGCTTTACAATGCATCTATGCCATGCTGTGCCTTAGCTTAATGTACACGCTAAAGTGTGCTATTGCTTGCTACCTATTAGTACTACATGGTTTACAATACTTAACATGAGCACATGAACTTTTTAAGTTGTAAGAATCAGTAATTTTCCCTAACCTGGGTTGTATCTCCATGTTGAACGAATAAAAGGACAAAACATAAGGTCAAGGGCAATTATATACTAGAAGAACTCCAATCCAAATGGATCTGTTTTTTTTAAGAATTACCTGCATTTCATTCTTTCATACAAAATAACATATTAAAAATCTCAATGACTCTGTACTTATGTGGGAACGTTCGTCGTGGGCTACGTTTTTATATGCGAGGTTTAAAAAAACTTAAAAGTGTATGTGTTCTGTTTTGTATTGGAGTTTTTGTCTGAGAGCTGATGATATAAAAATGCAGGGACTGAAAATTTTATGTGAATGTTTTATGATCTAATTGGTTTGGTTCTGAGTACTCAAGGGATTTTTTTTTTTTTTTTAAATCTGAGTTTTATCCTACAATATATGACATGTACAGTAAAAATCGCACTAAAAATACATCACTTTGAATGATTTGTATGTTGTAACTAACAAAAAATTGTTTCTTTTTTACAAACCACTCCAAGGGGCCACTTTTGAAACTTTTTTGATGTTATGTCAAGAAAGTTATGTAGAATGACTTTTCCTCCTGGAACTACCTCTACTCACGCTAACTAGGAGGAACATAAAATGGCTGTGATTTCACGAGTGATGGATGGGGATTGTGCCTAGGCCGAAAGAAACCTGTCTGCAAAAGGCTTTTCGGTTTAGAAAAGTGTGGTGAATGGGGCAGAAGACACTCATAGATTGCGATCTTTTAAGAGCAACGTTAACGTTTCCAGTGAAATTGGATTGCAGGTAGAATTATGGTCATACGCAGATTTTTTTTCCAGACAAGGACAAAGGAGTATGAAAGAGACAGAGCATAGATAGTATAGGGTGCCGTTGCCAAGGTTACTAGGTCAAAAGGCGCGGAGGCCCAGGTGTGTAGTATCAAGGGGTGGTGACCACTAGTAGCCAATCAGGCCAGGTGGTATGGTGGAGTTATCCCTTTAAGAGGTGTGGGGAGGAAGGGGAGCTGCTGCTGTTGGGAGGAGCCTAGCCAGGAGAACGTGTCGGGTACGGTGTGGTCATGCCCGAAAAAGATAACTTTACACTTATTATTATTGATTCGATTTGTGCAAACGATTTTGGACAAATATTTGGTTTGTTTTTGGCCCATTCATCCGCCCCAAATTCTTGTGCATTTTTAATTCAGGAATTAAATGTATTGCCCGTTGCCCACATTCACTCTCTTGCGCGCACAACCACTTTCGACCCCTTCTGCTTCCGTGTCGTCTTCTTCATCTTCTCTTTTCTATATTCTCCCTTCTCTTCTATCTTCTCTTCTCTCTTCAAGCTTCTCTTTTATCTTCTATCCAAGCTTTTTGCTTTGATTTTGTCCGATTAGTGGGGGGTTTGGCCTTGTTTTCGTGGCATCATATGAATCATTGAATTTTCCAAAATTCAGTTAATTTGCAATTCATACAAATCCAAATGCACAAGTCAATTATTTATTAGTTATTGATCTATATAAAGTCAATTATTATTTATTGCTCTATATAGCGCCAGCACTGTACAATGCACACTTACAATTAATACTTCCTTGATGTGGGGAGATTCGCCTAATGCCAATAATAACATCCCAATCTAAATTAATAAGTTATCCTCCTAAGTTTACCTTTGCATGTAGCCTTCCTTTTCAAGCCCAACTATAAAACGTTCACTTGCTATTCCAACTGAACTTGGTAGGCTGCAGTCTCACATGGGATCTCAATTGGCAGAGGCAAGGGTTTAGATGTCCTTCTATTATTTACTTTCAACACATACAGGCTTCCCTACCCGTCTCCATTAGTTTCCACGAGATCGATACCATGTGTTAAGTCAGCATTGTATCATAATATGTGGGGGTTCAGTTTCCATCTACTAATCAGCACAGGGTAGGGGTCCAGCCAAGTGGCTTAGTAATAAAATAGCCAGGCAAGACACTCAATGTTCACAATCCAATCCATTCATAGAAAAGAAGAACATTGAAACACACAAGGAGCAGTGGCTATATATGGATTTGCAATGAAAATACCTGAAATAACTATAGGCAGTGGCCAAAAACCATCTCTGTTACAAAAGCACAAGGACATATGTCCCACCACGTCCCCTTGCTAACCCCCTCCTGTCTCATAGACCCCATTCTTAATATGGTTACCTGCCGAACGTGCCACTGAGGTGGGAGAGATTGCAAGTGGAGCTAAAATACGAGCTAAACTATGTGCAGTTCCTCTTACGTCAAAGGGGAGGTCACATGGATGACCTATTCTGTTTGGTATTAGCTTTAGCTTACTTTATTTTTTTCTCTAATGACACACATTGAGAGCTTCCTTTTGGTCAGCAAAATCTAGATATCTATCTGTGGGGATTAGATGTTATGGGAGCTGTAGTTCAACAGTCATATGAACATTCAGTCTGAAGACTATTTTAGGTCCATAAGAGACTAGAGAACATTCCATTTCTTACTTTCATGGGAAACTTTACACCACAGGAATTGTATGTTGTATATTATAAATATGTGAAAGTCTACATTTGATCATCCATTCGCTGGGCACTAGTACTGAAATTGTCAGAGGGGCAGCAAATGGAAAGCTCCAAACAGCTTGAATAATTTTTTCAATCCAGTCTAGAGAACATGACTTCTTGCCTTCCCCGGTATAACTCATTTATTGATAGACTTAAATAACGTCATGATCTTCCGCAGCACGGTACAATAGGTGTTTAACTATGATCATTATTACTTTTTGAGCATTTTCTCAGCACTGCAACATACGTGACATTTAATAAACAAAAATATAAAGGCAATCAAGAGGTGAAAAAAACAATCAAAATAAAACCACTAAAATATTGAATACTCTATGTTGGTTAAAAAAAGGAAATAATTCCATAAAACTCACCATAGCCCATTTGAATGCATTTTCAAAAAATATGTCCCTATTTTTTTATTTTATTTTTTACTGAGAAAATAGTTTATCTTTCTTTTGCTTAACTGGGAAAATATTAATACTATGAAAATATATATAATTCTAAGTTAAAAATAGCATTCGGTTAATGAAGAGAGCATGAATAAAAATCTATTCTCGGGTTTTTCTCTTTTGCAACATGTTTTATGGCACCCCAGCGCTCTTATTTCATGTAGGTTTCAAACTTTAGATTTATGTATCAACACCTCTGCACCAAATTTTGTAAATATTCAGTGGGGGCTCAGGCCTGTAACATAAACATGTCTTCCTATTGAGGCATTGACAAAAAACAGACCCTCATTTATTATGCGATATCCAGGAGGCTAAAGGGATGTTGATCTTTTGGTTGTAGGAACATCTTCTCTAGTAAGACAAATGAAATGTCATCATGTAGAGGTGAATCATAATAAATGCTGCGCTTTTGCGGACACTGACAAATAAATCAAAACCTCTTTTGAGAAATATGGGTGACTTTTTTTTTTTTCTAGGAGGTTTTGAGTAGCTATATAAATTAAACAGAATGCGATGACAGCCTGGGGTCGGTATGTAAACCACTTGTTAGATAATCTCCATAGTAACCTAGAATTGTTTAACTGGCTAGAGTAAAAAAAAATAATATTTTAGCCTTGGCTGTTTTATGTGACAATGATGAACATTTTACAGGCAAAAATACAGTGAGGTTACTTTCTATAGCTTGGAAATAGTATTGAAAGAAGCTGGCTAGAGGAGTAGGTAGCAAATAGGTAGATAGGTAGATTATAACCGGCTCTGTAAAGTTATGTAAACATTCTACTTGTTGATTACCGTGTAAAGTTCTTTCTTTTTTTTCTTTGGTAAAACAAAAAACTCACAAAACTTAATAGAGCTATTAATAGATCAAATTATTGCAAATTAATATTATTTATTACTCATGACTAAATTCAGCAAAAAGATACAACAAACCAAGGATATATGAAAAAATGATAAACAAATTAGAAAATGCCACCCAACTACAGTGTAAAAGGTTGGGGGCTCAGGATACCCCTCAAATGAGTATTTGGGTAGAATAAACAAAAAGCGCGAATAAAATCTTTTTTCTAAGCCACGACCATAATATTTAAATACGATGACATCATATGATGTGCTCTGCATCTGTATTTAGGGTAACAATGGTGGCACATGTTTATTGATGAAACAACATCACTGCTATTTCATATAGGTACACTAACTCTTATTGACGTTTAATCATGTTTTTCAGACTTATACGTGAAAGGTAAATGGAGGTGGAATGGCAAGATTTGGGGCTACTTCCTCAAGCTCCCTCCTTTTTGTGTTTGCTGTGCTTGCAGTTCTACATATTGCCACCAGGGAATATCAATTGACACAGTCTTCAGGTGGCATTCACACGCTTCATGTGCCGTTTTCTTTACCCTTCTTTTTGCAGAATGCCCAATGGTCAGGACTCGATTGAGTATAATGAGTGTGCTGTCTGTTTTGGGTAGCTGTGACATGAGGACTGCGTGCGTCACTAAAGGGTACATATACTGATCTGCAACACAACTTATAAATTATATGAGTGCTAACCATTTATCACTATGTGAAAATAATATGATCTCCTTTAGTATAACTATACATATTGCCCTGTAGGGTAAAACTACAATTATACCAAATATAGTAGGTAATCCTCATGATTAACTTATTTTTCTTTTGACATGTTAGAGCTTCAGATGGACTATGACTAGACTCATTACAAAATCTTATAATACATTACATATCACTTTTATAGAGAGAAAAAAATCTGACACCAAAAGGCTGGAAAATAAGCAGGCACTATTATTATTTATTGATTTTTATAGTGCCAGATTCCGCAGCACTTTACAAAGTGTGACAACCCACAACTGTATTGTATGACATCATCCAGTATTTAACAGAGCAGGCAAAGGCCTTGTGTAGCCCAAGCACAACCAAATCATAACTTCACTTATGTTGGCAGACCCTTGACCTGTATTGCCCACTAGAAGTTCATTTACTTTTTACAGAACATAAAATAAAAAGCACTCCCCTCTGCATCTCCAGAAAACTGGGCTGATTGCCATTGGAACATTCATAGGATGACTACGGAAGAGTAGAACTATTTTAATGACTTCTCAGCGCCTCTGACTTCAGCGTCACTTCGGTGCCTACCTTCGAAGCCTGAAGCTCCAATGGAAACCTCATCCTTTGCTCTTTACATGAAATGATTTATGGCGAAATGTTTGGCGGCAATTACATTTTTTTCCACCAGACCACTCTATATGCTAAGCAGTCGGCGTGGGCAAATATTATTTTAAGCTCAAGTGATTAAAGAAAGCCATGCCAGTAAAACTGAACTTCCACTGGAATGGGAGCAAAAATAATTTGGGGCAGGTTCTATTTAATGCATAACTTAGTATGTGAGTTCATGCTAAAAAAGATATCCCCACTTACCACACCTCTGGGGTACATATACCCTAATTGAGACAGTGGAACCCTCAACACAGAAGGGGGATTGAGTTTGCCCTTTAAAATTTTTAAATACAATGTGCCAACGTATTCTGCAGCGCCATACAATGGAGTTTGCACAAATATCAGCACTCTCACCACAACGAACCCGATATCATGCTGCTGATATTTTTCCTTTAAAAAACAGTTTGGCTCAAACTATACATTTTATAAACTTTTATCTCTGTCTGTTTCTCCTAACACCTTTGTAAGTATTTACCGGTCAAAGTAAGGTCATTTCCTTATACATTTGTGGAATCCTATTTGAAACATTTGAAAGCATTATCCAAGTTGATAAAACATCTATATATTTTATCATAAATAATCCTTACTAAACAGAGATATACTATGTAATTTGGGCACTATATGCACATATGACTAAAAGTAGGTGGAAAGCCCTCCTAATTATTGAGTTTAGATGTTTCAGTTAAATCCATTGCTAACAGGTGTATAAAATCAAGCAAACAGGCAGCCATCTCCATAGACAAACACTGGCAGTAGAATGGGTCGTACAGAGGAGCTCAGTGACTTAAAACATGGCGCTGTCATAGGATGCCACCTTTGCCACAAGTCAGTTTGTGAAACGTCTTCACTGGTAGATCTCCCCTGGTCCACTGTAAGTGATATTATCTAGGAAGTATCTTGTGTAACAACATCTCAGCCGCAAAGTGGTGGACCACGCACACTCACAGAGCAGAGATTTTGAGAGTTGAAATGCATAGTGTCTAAAAATTGCCTGTCCTGTGCAGCATCACTCACTACAGAGTACCAAACTGCCTCTGGCAGCAACATCAGCACAAGCCCTGTGCGTCAGGAGACCTGCGCAAAGCCCTGACCTCAACTCCATCGAACACCTTTAAGATTAAATGGAACGCCGATTTAGAGCTAGGCCTTCTTGTCCAACATCAGTGCCTGACCTCACAAATGCTCTTTTGGCTCAATGTGCACTCATTCCCACAGACACACTCCAAAATCTTCGGGAGTGAAGGGGGCGGGGCAACTCAATATTAATGACCATGGCTTTGGAACGGGATGTCCAACAAGCTCATACAGGTGTGATGGTCATGTATCCAAACACGTTTGGTCATATAGTGTAGCTCCTCATGATATAGTATCCTTTCTACACCAGGCTTCTTTAACACAATGTAATCTTCTTTTCAAACTCAAGGAAACTCTGTTCATATTACTGAACAAGAATGCGGTATATAATCAAAGTCTAACCTTCAACGTGATTATATCAACAGAGAACTGCTTACTTACCTTGAAAACTGGTATGATTCATCCTGCTAAAACATATAGTTTGTGTTGACTTATTAACTAGATCAATGAAAATACCGCATGGAAGCATAAAGTCATAATAAGTTTATTTTACAATTTTTCTCTATTACAAGTATTCTTCAAAATGTTTTAGGCTTTCAGACTTTGCCAAGTATGCGTAACATGCGCTACTTCAGATCCCTGTTGGTTTCTCTTTTTTTTTCTTTTTTTGCATAATTAAGACTTTGGGACCTTGCTCTTGGACAAGGAGACTTTCTTTTGTGCCTTACTGTTGACTGTGTAATCAATCGCACTTCAAAAAACAAACACATTTTTCACAGCCTAATCCCATAGACACGTTTGCACAGTGTGACCCATAAAACAGTCTCAGTGGACTGTGTCAGTATTGTTTTCAGGCCGTTGTGTAGACTTTTATTTGCATAAATAAAACACAGTGTATAGTTAATAGTTTACATGTAAGCGTATGCTCACTTTCTCTTTCATACATATAATATGTATGTACATAAAAAGGCTATTTCTTCACTTTTCGTTTACTCTATGTAGCAGAAGACTATACGCTGGCAGGAGTCCAAGTTAAACGTTACTTTCAGCACACTTTATGCTGACTTTATGTTTTATACAAAAATATTCTACGTGTTTCCCCTGCTTTTGGAAATTACATAATTCACAACCAGGCAAAATGATTGGGGAAATTTAATGTTCTTGGGAAGTTAGCTTTTTACGTTTCCTGACTTTCAGAGACTCGTTTAATTTTTAGACGGAGATATTTCTTATAGTTTGTAAGCTAGGAAGGTCAGGGCCCTCTTCCCAGTCTATACCAGTATGTCTTGTATTTTAACATTACTGTCCATTTTGTATATTGTGGCCAGTTTTCATTTCCGTTTTTTTTTTTAAACACAGCTAAGGAATCTGCTGGTGTGGTGTAAATAAATGCAAAATGTCATTAAAAATACTTTTTAAGAATAAATTATTTATGATAAATAACAAAAATAAAAATGACACACGCACCTTTTGCAATAAAAATAAAACATACGAAAATAAAATATGAAATATCAGAAAAAAAATGTATTAATTTGCAATGAATGGTAAAGTGGTATTTTCTGTGAATATAAGAAAAGTATGTCTTTGGGGGTTTTTTGTTTCTTTTTTTCCCAAACTGTTCAATTAGTCCTTAGAAGGTTTCTTAGTAATGTATCAGCATCACACCAAAACCTTTTTGTACATTAACGATAGACATGGATAATCAAGCCCGAAATTAAAGTGCATTTTTCTTTGCCGTGTCTAGGCCGGATGTCACTTGATGGTCCTAGATGAGTTGCAGGTCGCTATTTGTCTGGGTTTGTGTATACATATGTCAGCGTTGTTAATATAACTTTAAATAGCTATCACTCTGAGGTTACTGATTATTGGCCTAGGTAAGTAATCAGTAACAGATTAATGGTTATCCTTCCTCAAAAGCAAACTTCTAGTCATTATTTTTCAATTACTTTAACACCAAGAAAAAGCACATTTACCTAAAAAAATGCAGACAAAAGTACCATCACTCCAAGTGTCTAATTTTACGCCGGAAAAATTTTGCAAACGTTTACTATGGAAATAACACAGCGGGAGAAAGAAAAATCCATTCTGGGAGTTTAATGCTGTAGGGAACAAACTACAACACATTTGTGTGACGGATTTCTGTTTGTTAGGTAAAGAAGGCAGTTTATATGTAAAATGCTTCTCCACGTTGATGCAATTAAAGGAAGAGTGTATTAAATCCTGACTTTTGGGAACTTAGTGACCCAGGACATGGCGGAATGGTAGGTGCACGGGCCAAGACTGGCCATCTGACACAGTGGGCTCATGCTTGGTTGGCCAGTAACCAGTAGGACCAATTACACCATCAGTCAAATAAGCAGGGGTGCACGATGAGGGAGTATAACAACATAACTTGCGTGTTCGTGTATTGAAGGCCATGTACATCATTTAGTAGCGGCTTACCTTAAAGAGCCATGGCCGCTTAGACATCCCCAGTCTGGCCCGGTGGATTCCTCTTGACCACATTCAGCTGTTCAACCATCAGCTGAACTCTATGAATTTCCAATTTTAGGGAAAGATCAGTTTTATAAACACCCATCTATTGGACACCAGTGACTCATATAACGGGTTTACCTTGTTCCCGTCTAATAAGAAGTCTAACCAAATATGATCCTTGGGTAATGATGTTAAGTGAATATCCTGGCTGATAATCTTGTATGTTTACTAAAAAAATTGGCCTTACATCCATTTGATCCTACTCAGTGCCTATATTGAACACCTATTTGCTGCTACATTACTATTTATATAAAAGTGTCTGGATGAGCTTTATACATGAGAAAAAGTTATATTCTGGACTGATTCGGCATGCCTCCTCTGATAAAGTTATCTCTCCCTTATTGATAAGTTGTTGATTGCTGTTGGTTGGTCTACACAGCCTTTGTGAAGGTGGGGCCTGACAAAGAGAAGTAACTTGAGAAAGTGTTTAAATAATGCTACATTGAGACAGATCCCTACTGCCCTAGGGTACACTTTAAAATATACACATAACAATTACACTGATTGACAAAGAAAACCCCTATTGTTAGTTTTAATGAATGGATTTAGCTCTGGTAGAAACTGTGATAGTAACGGCTCCTCTTTCAGCCCTTGGAATGTCCGTGTAATGACACCTTTATGAGTTTTGTTAGTAGCTAATCCTTCTTTACCTTATAGACTAGGCAGCTAAAAACAACAAAAAGAGCAGTTTGTCTGGCAGTCCACTGTGTAAACGTCCCGGGGAGAGTAAAAAATGGGCGGTTGTGTAATTAGTGTTTAGCATGCTAATTACCAATAAAATCCACACTGTTATCAGCATGCAGCCCGGCACACAAGAGAGCGACATCCCAATGATGTGTCATGAATGAATAGGACATGGCGCACTGCCTTTTGACACTCATTCACCCACATATGAAGTACAACCAGAACAAAAAGGAAGGTACTGTGTCTGATATGATGGTTGGGAGTTGGATGACCACAAGACTGCTCGAATTTAAATTATTTGGTCCACTGGCAGCTCCACGTATGACCACATGGGCTATCTTAGGCAATGGCTCCCAATCCAGTACCCAAGGCACACTAACAAGGGAGAATTTACTAATTCACACATATAAATATACAATATAAAGATTTACAAATCCTGGGATGTTGAGAACTGGGTTGGGAACCAATCATATATAAGATACACTCAGTTATTTCTGCATCACTGTATCCCTTATTTGCTCTATCTACAAATTTTTTTCATGCAATCTTTTCTAAAAGGTTACTATTTACAAGTACAATGTGAAGTTTCCTGCAGGTATGAAGGTATAGACGGCATATAGCATATTTTGTTTTGCATGGAAATGTTTTACTTTTCACATGCTGAGTGACGGTACACGCATATGATTGGGAAGCTTGTAAATGTGTTAGCTTTGAATATTCCATCAATTCTTCTTTTTCCCCTTGTCCTATGCCCAGGGCCGGCCTTTGGGGTGTGCGACCTGTGCGACCGCACAGGGCGCCACACTCCAGGGGGCCGCGCGGGGTCCGGCGGCGCCCCAACTTGCGGCACCCGGCACCCCTCCAGAGACGGACAGTAATGTCCGCCGCTGGAGGAGCAGGCTCGCAAGGGAGCGGTATCGGAGGTCTTTAACAGACCTCCGGCTCCCTTCAGTGATTTTAAGCCGGGTTGAACCCGGCTTAAAATCACTGAAGGGAACCGGAGGTCTGTTAAAGACCTCCGATACCGCTCCCTTGCGATCCGCGCGGCAACAGCTGCTGTGCGCCGGGTTTGTTGTCAAATCCCGGCGCACAGCACTGAAGCCGCGCCCACCGCTGCCCTCTGACCCGGAAGAAGACAGAGAAGAACAGAAGAAGAGGAAAAGAAGCTGAAAGAAGAAAGGAAAGGTAGGAAAGCATTAAGTGAGAGTGGATTGGTATGTGTGTGTGTATTAGTATATATATGTGTGGATTGGTATGTGTGTGTGTATTAGTATATATATGTGTGGATTGGTATACATGTGTGGATTGGTATACATGTGTGGATTGGTATAC
>VKOC01000001.1:56243837-56254475 GCA_009364415.1 Spea multiplicata | reverse complement strand
ATATATACGTTTTTTTTTTTAAGAGGAAAAGTAAAAACAACTGTAGTAATAGATTGTAATCGACACTCAACACAATGCAACATCTAATGACTATAGTCGCGATATAAACTGAAGACCAAAATGAGTGCTGGTGCATGAGACATAGACTAATACAGTCCATAGTTCAAAATTCATAGTTCATTCAAGTTCGAAAGTTCCATAATTTTAAAAAACTTTTATGTGCATACTTTGGACGTCTGAGTTGAGATCAGCAATTGTATTACCTGTTCTTCCTCTTTATTTTACCATCTCTGCCGATTATATGCATAACAGGGAATTTTCAGGCTACCTGGAGCTTTCTTATTTTAGGGAAGTATTTTCATAAGGGGCATGACTTATCTGTGACTGACATCTGTGAAGATGGATCAAGCCGTGAATAGGGAGACCCCTGCATACAATGATGCATTTATCTTTGGGGCTGACCTAGGGCAGCGCTCCCAGTCACCTGCCGTCCAGGTACAATAACAGTGCTGCATGCCTTTAAGAAATGAAGTGATGGAATATGACATCATATCTCGGAGTGCTGAGTCTTAAAGTGCCTTTTAATGAAGTATGTGGATGCTGTGCTGAGTTGGCACAGCCCCATAGCATAAAAAGGCTGACTGGAAGATTCAAGATCTCCCTTGTAATGGGTTCATTGTGCAGCAGGAAACCGTGGGGGCCGATGTACCAGGGGGTTTGCTGCCTTAGGCCTAGTCAGTCTGGAACAGGGCCTGTGCACAGAGAAAGAGGAAAGTGACCCGGCAAGTCCGAGGCAAACCCAGAGAGTTCCCATGTATGCTCATATGTTCCTCCTCTGTAGAGCTTCCACTGTAGTTGGCTTGGCATGTTATGTCTCTGTAGAAAAGGGCATCTGCACAAAAACCTCCCAGGTGTCAGTGTTTCATTATGGTATTTCCTTACGCTGGGCAGTCAAAAGTCCAACAATGCAGAAACTGACAGGATCTATATAATTTTCAGATGCAAACAAATAACGGCTGCTTACAGACTTTCAGACTTTACAGATATATTTCATTCTCCATTAAGGGTTACACAAAATTACAAGAGTGCAAAAAAAATTCTATTTCAGTTACATACTACATTTAACATATGTAGTGCTATAAAAGGTTACAATCACCTGGTTTTGGGTGGGCTATGTAAGCGTGCATGCATGCCCACAATCCTCTCTGTTTTGTTACAGAATACACGCCCCTACATGTGTTGGAGTCAATAGCATAGCAGAAAGGATGATGGGGAGACTGTGGACGTAGTATTTTTTTCTCCAACTGGGGAAGATCGCGTTCTTCATTCTACAAACATGCACATATCACTTCTAAGCCGTTTGGCTAAGATCAAGTGAGTACCTGTGAGAGGGGGAAAGATGGTCCTCTGGCCCTAAAGCCAGGTAGCTTGGAGCCCTGAGGTCTCTATGCTTGGTCCAGCCAGGGAGTATTCACATAAATGCGTGTTTTGAGGGTCAGCACACACTCTTTAATTTGAATGCAGCTCTCCAGGCACTTTTTATTTCTATTTTTACACGTCACTAGCCCAAGACTTTTAGGCTACGTGTGCAGTGGTCATTTTTATCACACCAGCCTTAGGGGCTGGGACCTTGGGGCTTCAATAAAAAAAAAACCAACACAAACATGCACAATCAGGGGCCTTTTTATAGTTCTATTATACACATGATCAAACTTTCAGCGTGTAAGTTTGGTTGGTGTCCCCGGTTATGTTCGGAACACTTTCTAGAAATTAATTATATTTCATTTCAATTACCATTCATGATAATACAAATGCAACCGAGATAAAAAAAAAAAGGCTCACAAAAGCACTTACATGCATTATTCATTTCTTATTTCAAAATGCATCTGAAGGAAACTCATTAGCAACCTTTTTGACCTATATAAAGCGCTATGGTGATATCTATAAATAGAAATTCTAACACTGAAGTCTAAATGTAGTGCAATCACCATACAACTCAATTAACCCCTTAATGACAAAGCCTGTAGATGTACGGGCTCAAAATGCATTGTTTTCAATGGGTTTAGTTACCGCCCATGGTCCTTAAGGGGTTAATGTCCCCGTTGATTGCTCCAAAATGTTGTGGGTTTTTTTTCTTAATATTTGCTTTTTTATAAATAATCTTCAGTTTCATTTATTAACTCATGAAATGCTCCAACCTTGTAATATGGCAGAATATACATAAAAAAACTGTTTTCAATATTATTTCAATTTTATTTCTAAGAGAGATAAGCAGCAAGAACAATGTCATAATATTGGTAAGAAGGCTCAATGTGTCCATACAAGGTCCCCTTCACAAGGCTTGTAGAACCTATTGAGGCTGAAAGTGACATCTCCTGAAATGTCTACCATGACTGCAGTTGCTTCCGATAGAGGGGAACCTACAGAAACACAGTGATCAACCCACTCCAATGTATAGTCTATATGCTGTTCATTATGGTATAATGAATGCAAGAGATCCAAAGATTACCCACACACCACCAAGATGAATGCTGCAGTGGGGAATTCAGCAACTAATACAAGATGTTAATCATTTTACAACTCAAAGGGTGGTAGATAAATAGAACTGCCTTCCATCAGAGTAGAGTAGTGAGGGAATTTTAAAAGATCTGAGACAAGACCAAGGACGATTTAAGTCTGAGTTTCTAAATCAGGAAAAATGGGCAGACTAGATGTGCTGAATGGGTCTTATCTGCCGTCAAATTCTATGTTTCTGTGTTTCTAAAAAAAGCCATGCTGTGACAAAATACTCAAAATCCTTCCTTTACCGAAGTGTCAGAGTATTAAACTACCCAGTAATAAATCATAAAACCAACAAAATAAATTCATAAATACAGAAAAAAATGTAATATTTATAGATGAAAGAAAAAAAACACATTTTATATGTGTATCACTGTTTTTTTAGGCGTAAGCCCAAACAATTTAGCCGTTCCCTACACCTTTTTTGCTAAGTTCTAAAAAGTCAAGAACTGGGAAAACTGGAACGACGCAATAATGTGGAATTTTTAACTTCTGTTTCATACATGTGCTACATTTTTGAATCTTGACCTCAGTGCTTTCAAGGATCATCATATACAGGTTTTTAAACTCAATTTCAAGTAGATTTTACTTAGAAGCGTCTGATTATAGCTTAGTTTCTGCAGGCGTGTATGAAAGTCCAGCTGAAGGATATCAAAATCTAAGAACTGCAAAGTTTATTTAGCGAGCGAATGATTTTCCATTTAATGCCATTCTCAGATATCATAAGAAGCTAGTTGGCAAGCATACCAAAAGCCCTGCATTTCCACACATACCATCTGCAAAGAATGATTCTGTGAAATGTTTCTACATTCAAAATGTCAAGACCTGAATGAAAAATACATAATACTATAAAAGATGAAAATACTAAAAATTCCAAAATATTTCTATGGCACAATTTAAAAAACAACAACTTATATTTGAAACATGCTTTTCTATAGAAGACATATATACATTAAAACCCAGATGTTTATATAATCTAATTTTTGGTATTCACTTTTCATGTTTCTTTCTTATGACCCTCACAGCCAACTTTATAGGGACATCTAGATCGTCCATCATCGATCAAGTTTAACTAAAATAAAATAAAAAAGGGTTCCAGGCCTAGCACTGGATAGACCTATGTGGGTGGGGCATAGCCAGAAATGGGCAGGTTTATAGAAAGATAAATACAGCTAAGCTCCTCCCCTTTTCCCTTTTTTTTTGGCATGGTAGACGGATACCTAGGCTTTAGGTAATCTAGAACCCATAACTCCCTTTCTTTTATCATGAATAGTCACCCTGTCCTTCTTTCTTCTGTATTTGTTATATACACTCTCTTATTTATTTTCATTTTAAATTAAGTGATCACTGAGTGCTAATTATGATTAAGCACACATAATGTAAATTAAGTGCATTCATCTCTTGAACAAAGTATATTTGTTTTCCATAAATTTCATTTTGGACTGATATTACTTGCTTTTAGTTGTATACAATCTCTCATTTGCTTTTATAAACTATAATTAATCATAAAACACCCAAATTATGTTAATAATTTGTGAACTCTTGCAACAATATTATTAATTTGTTTGCCAACCTCCTAAATGGAATATTAATTGCTAGCCATGCCGCCTACTTTTTTCATGCTTAGAATATAAAGCATGCTCTGAGTATTTTTCTGTTTTCTGCAATAGTTATTATATTAGCAACATATTTATGCCTTTATTTTCAGCTATCTGTATTAAAACTCGAATATATATATATACTATATACTATATACTATATATATATATAATCGATAATAATTGCCGGCTTGGTCCTGTCAGAGATAGACATAAGCGCTAGCTTTTCGATGGTACGTGCATACCTGACAGATTGCCGCCCCTGCCTATCTCGACATTGTAGCAACTCTGTTGGAGATGTTTTGGGTGTCATCTGTTGGCATTACCATACCTGGGAACTCTCCAGGTGAGCGCCGCTCCTCCGGTTCTCTGGGTCAAGACCCGAATCCTCTGGGTTGTGTGAGCGGGGTCTTGACATGCCCTTCTCCCTGCCCATTTTTTCCTGTAAATGGGGTGTTTCCCGTTCAGCGGGAATGCCTCCAACGTCAGCGGGACCACCCACCAACATCAGCGGGACAGTCCTGGCCGCGTCCTGCAAGGGAAGGCTCCGGGTAGCTGGAGCCAAGAAGTTCCCAGGTATGGGCATTACCCTCTTCTACACAACTTGTGGAAAATATCTTTGCCCTTATCAACTCTTTGTTGGCCCCTTCCATATTGCCATCCTTGCCTATAGCACTGCTAGATATGCTGTCTCAAAGCATCACATCATACTTCAAAACTTTAACTCTTCATGTTCTCACCCCAGCAAATAAGCTGATAGCAAGTCACTGAAAATGAACTAAACCACCTACTCTCGCCCAACTCAGAGAAGATGTCATCTCTGTAGAAAGCATGGAAAGTATGACCGATGACAAGGCAAAACATTTGGTAGTCCATACGAAGACCTGGATATTTTAGCACCTCCTTTACCCTACTTAGACTCTGCCCTGTCCACTGCAGAATATGAATAGTCGATTGGAGTGAGGGACTCTGAACGATTCTGCTTGATTGGGTCTCCCTCCTCTTCCTCGTCCGCCTCCCTCCACGGCGCCCGCCAGCTAGGAAGTTATATATAGATACTATCTTTATGCAGAAAGGACTAAACAGACGCACATGTTTCAAAGATTCTTTATTTCTCTTTCCTTTTTATTTATTTCTCTATTTCCTGCTCAAGTTTGTTCGCATTGCCTGTGCAATTTGTGATGCATATGCAGTGTTTGTATAAGATATATATTTACGGTTAACTTTACTTAAGGAATCAAGCTATTGCTCTTTTGGTTGCCCTTGTTGGTAAATAAGGTTAATATTTATTATTGATGCAAATAAAGACTCACCAAATCATATCACACTTTACCCGTATGGAATATATTTCTTTGAAAATTGTAGTAATTTTTTTGAGTTTAGGAAATGTATTTTGCATTGCAGTTTATTTACGATGTAGCACAGCCGGTCATGTTTTAATAGTCTGACTTGAGTGGTGTGTAGAATAATCTTGCTGGCCAGTGAGTGGAATGTTTTTACTACAGCAATCACAAAATCAATAAATATAGTTTTAGAGCACGAAGAGAATACTCTTTATCTTTTATGTTAGTCATTTATTGCCCATTTAGTATCATTCTTCCTGTAAACAAAATGACCCAGCCTTTTTTTTTTCAGGCAAACAGAGAAAGCATAATCTACAAAAAAAAGCAACGTGTCTGCTACGATAAACAATATACCCATCATTGCTTTTTAACACACTAATGCGTATATTACCTGAAAATACAAGGCTTCTTGGTTAGAAAACATAAAGTAGTAACCCTATTTTTTTGTTGCAGGTATTTAAATTTGCTTCAAAATCCAAACATAGTTCTATATAATAATTGTATTTTTTCACCTGACCTCGAGGGTTCAATGGCAGGGCTGGATTTACATTTATTCCTCCTTGGTACAGAGACTGCTGGTGCCCAACCATGCTCTTCATGGGTGATACATGAGCACTAGACAAGAGGAGCTCTAGGAGGCAATGAGATGGACTAAGCAGCGCATAGGTAACAGCAGGGGTACTTTAAAGCCCAACCCATTTGCTGTTTGTGGCCCCCAATAGAAGATTGACTCATGGGGATCAATGATTGAATCCAGTTGGGAGAGCCCAAACAATTGCGTTCCTCCTCGGTGGCCTCCTCGATCCTTCCTGAAAGCATAGAAACCTACAAACTTGGTTGCTAACATTACTATAAGGGTTGTAGTCCCAAGGTGTATAGGTTTTCTAAAAGGGGTAATTATGACCCATAGAAAAATGACTTGAAAAAGGTATTGTAAAAATTACACTTTTAAAGGAGCTCTTCTAGAACGGTTCCCACAATCATTTCTATTACTCTAGGATAATGGAAAATATAACCTCAGTTTAACTTTGAATCATATTCAGGGAATGATAGGGAATAAATTGGCTCTTGCACTTTAAGGCCAGCAACAACACACGGTGCATATGCGGCCTTCTGCAGGAGAAATATGCGTATGAGTTAACTTGTGTGTATATTTTTTATTCTTATTTCTTATTGTTATTTATCATGTTTCATAAATAGGTCACAAACTCTTCTTAAAAGTTTCAACAAAACCCAAATACCCCTACAATAGCAATGTCAAATATTAGAAGGTGTAATTAAGAATGAACTGTTCCTTTAACTGGTATATATTAGATTATCCCAGAAGATTATTTCGACACATGGTTTGTAAAACTATGCAGTAGGTTTATTAAATTGCTATATGTTTTAACGTGTGAATAAAATATAAAGCTAAAAGCAGTATAAGTCTTCAAATGTTTTTTTTTTTCTTTTGGAACCCAACAGAGAAGCGTTTGAGGATATTGATATACAGTGTGATCACAGATGGCTTAATCAATGGCAATTTGACTTCACCACCTGGGTTCAGTCTGAGTATCCTTAAAGCCTGAACTGCTAGGGGTCCTTAAGGACTGGAATTAAGAACCACTGATGTACATCAAACAGCTGGAGGATTTTGGGATACTGACCTTTTAAATGCCCCCATGCTAATATATTATGTTAGCTTTAATCTTTCATTTTTGGAGTGCATGTCAATATACTATATTTTAAGATCTTACATTTGGTTAGTTGATAATGGCTCTTCACTCAAGATAGATTATATTTAACCTTTCTCTTTATTTCAAAGCAAATATATCCACATTTTGTGGTTTAGAAATGTATGTGGAACATCAGGGTAATACATGGATGGGAGTACTGAACTTGAACAATGGAAAGGTGCCTATCCCAAAGTCTTCAATGGACAATAATGCCACCAAGAAATAGCCAGCCCAAAAGTCCTTTCATTAGCTCACTGGTAAATAAGCGGCTTTATTATGCATAATCACATGATTTCTTATGATTTTCTTCTTCTCGCTATCCTGATAATGAGCAGTGATCACAACACACTTATGTTGGAGGTTTTGATTTTAATTGTTTAATTCCAAAAGTAACAATTCTATGAATGGTATTTGAACATGTTGACCCGACCCTTAGGAGCACCAAAGGAAAAAAATATTTGAAGAGTTTCTGTTACTAGATGTAGCTCCATTCTGATAAAAGCAAACTGCATCTACAACTAGGGATGGGCTCATATATATCCAGATGACTAAACTATAAAAAAAAGAGCAGTTCAACCCTCTAACAATGTAACGTAATTCAATTAAACACTCAAAGGCAAACGTGAGGGACAAGGAGAACTCTGTCAGCAGATTTAGAAGGGCAACTCTACTCTCAACACCACGGCCCAAATAAAATGAAGATGCACTAAATGAAAAACAAAATCCTAGGTTTTATTAAGTTATTCATTAAAAAAAAGATAGCACCCCGAAACAGCAGCGTGTATTCAGCATTCTCTCACTCGTTAGATTATAGTAGTCTTTCTGGGGCTAAGTCAGACCCCTATGAGCTGATCTGGTGCACATCTGTAAAAACAGGTCGCATGTAGGAGAGGAGAAAGTTCATTGGCATCTTCTGCCTTGGAACTTCCACTTCCGTACCTAGAATTCAATTTTGGAAGTGAAAGGGGTGCAGAGCCCCATCTAGTAGTATCTGGGGCAGCTACCCTTCTTGCCCACTATGGAAGTTATGGCCCTGCTCTTGATGACCTTTCAGGTGAGCCCAAGGCCACATCAGCTAATCCAGCTCTACACAGTAACCAGGTCTACTATAAGTTCCTATACAGGACATCTACTTTCTATAGAGCGGGTTTAAGATCGGACTTTAATTATTATTTATTTGTAAATTGTGAACACATTCTTCAGCTCTGTACAAAACACACGTTTAACTATGCTCATTAAAACTGCCGTTTCCCTGCATCTTGCGCTTTTCTTTTTGCCAATTGAAGAGCCGTGAATTAACCTGAATGCATTAAATAATAAAAATAAAAAAAGTAGCTAAACGATCGTTTCAGCACAGCATTATATGTTTACCCCTTGTCAAAAAACACCATTACTTACAAAAAAAAGTCTGCTTCTACTGTTATTGTGATGACTTGGGTCTCAACTGTAGTTGAGAGAAAGCCTGGCGCCTTTGAAGCGTTGCGCTAATTTGATTAATATGTCGCTACATCCTGTTATGATGCACTTTGCCTTTTGCATGTTAAATTGAGAATGGCGAGTGCATTAAATTGTGTTAAATACTGCATATTAAATGAATAAAGTTGAAAGCAACCCATTATTCCAAGCAGACAAACCACTTTAACACATAGCAGCATATTGTTTGTTGATAATGATAATTACGCCATAATGCATGTAATGTTTTGTCAGTTTGCTAGCTTGTATAAATATGGCTAGCTCCTAGAGCTGATAATAAATCATTTTATTGCATGACAATAGATTCATTTTGTTGCATACAAAATATTAATAGTATTTAAATAGAAGATTTTAAGGCCCACTCCTCATATACAGGAAATGCTTTGCAAATTCTTTCTATAAATTCTTACTATACAAGGAGTTTTAACTCCAGCAAGCGTATGTTATTTTTTATGATATTTGTGTGATTTTTTATGCTTTTTGTGTGGTCCATTTTTGAAGTGCATCTTGGGATTCTGTAGAACCCCCAAAACCATGTACCCCTTTCCCCATCCCCCAGCTAAATGCCCTACAGGAGATGCATTCGGCCGAATGCATCTCCCTGCACGTGATGTACTCACCTCCAGTCAGATCCAGCACTGGCTCCACTGAACACTGTGTACTGGGGTCTGTTGAGATTTCAATAGAAGTTCTTTCCTGCCACTGATTGACAGCTTAAGCAGATCAAGAATTGTCAGATCACGGAAGAAACAGGAAAATGTTGCAACATGGCAGCAAATTCTGTGTTACAGTTTTTGTAACTGGAGAATGCCTATTGAAGTACTCAGAGTAATTTAATGTGTGTTCTACTATAGTTGGTTGTCAGGGACATCAGACTGTCCCTTTTTTCACATTACTCTTCGTGTTAAGTCATCTTGAAGAACCGCCATTGTTTTTCAAATTAGTAGGGTCGATGTTGCACAATGCAGGCCTCAAAAATGGAATGAGTTGTCCCAGAGATCATAGTAATAAGGTTATATGGGTCTCAGAAGAGCAGGGTCTGCATGGAATTCATGTTGGGTTTTGGTTCATTAAGCATTACGACACAAATAAACTACAGACCTTTTCTGTAACTGAACAGATCTCACATGGATCCATTTGACTATTTTAGATGAAATGACCCAACGTTTTTCATTTTCTTTTTCAATTAATATATTAATACATTTTCATTGGACATAATTCCATTCCATGTTAAGGACAAGCTTTCATGAGTACCAACCTTCTTTTATCAAGTCGAAAGCAATGCTTGATTATCACCGCAACACTCATCTCTTGTACATTTACACTATTGGACGTAGCTATCCTAAGCCATGTTACTACTCAACCAAATACCTTCCAAACTAGGATGTCTGAATAGAATCTGATGTTGATGACCCCTCCAATACCAGTATATTATTTAGTCTGTATCACATACAGACCTACGTTATACCTCTTTTTACATGATGAGGTATACAAATTCTTGTCAAGTTCTATAGACAAGTCTTTATACTTTTTCACAAGATACTAAATAATCCCTAAAGATATACTTTTTGGCCTAATATTGCGTCTTATTCTTGATGGCAAAACTGGACCTACTGAGGAGGACATCATGGCTTTCTATAGCACTTGGTTGACATTTATTCAATTTTCCCAAAACGGCTCCTGCTTTACCTCAATAAATATGTCCATTATATGTAATTTCCTCCACTCTTGCAATTGCTCTGCCTTTTTCCATCAACTAATAAATTCCTTAATTCTAATATGTATAAAGAAAGTGTTCCTCAATAAATTAGGCTAATATACTAATATGCACATTAAACCAAACTCCTCGAACAAATTTCCAAATGAAATTCACTGTAAACCTTTGCGGTTAAGGAGGTTAATTTTTAACAAGCAATGGACTATTCCACACTGCAATAATTTACACTCACT
>VKOC01000001.1:56228724-56243737 GCA_009364415.1 Spea multiplicata | reverse complement strand
CGTTACGTCTTCGGCCGGCCCTGCCTCCCCCACTGATCTATTCATTAAGAAGGGCCAACACTGGCAAATGTCTTCTGCTGACCTGGACCTGGATAATGCATAACTGAATGTTTGAGGAGGCTGAAAAAGATCTCAGTGATTTAACTATGCATTATACAAGGCCAGCCATGTGCATCTGGGTTGGACCTTCATAATGTATAATGAAGTCAAGGAACTGAAACATAACCTTCCTGCAAACCCTCTCTTCAGTGAATAAACCCAAGCATCCCCCAGCTTTTATTATCTGAGTCTTTGGTTTGTTGTAGTCCGTGCTATTTGCCCAGGCTACATGATTATATTATTGCCTGGTCTCTTTCAGAGAGAGGAGGACTAGGACACCAGTTAACACCAGAAAAAGGTTACTCCACTGTGGGCATTAAGGCCCAAAGTAAAATGTGCTCCATTTGAACAACGAAGCTATCCTATTCTAGTCTACTTAAAAGTGCGTGCGGGTTTTCTTTGATTTATTCGTAACTTGAGTCCATGGTTAGTCTGAATAACTACTTTCAGTTTCTGATTACTTTATGCTTTACCTCTCTGGCACTTTAATTATAAAACTAGGCTTATTAAATGAAGTCCAAGTCTCGCACTCCAAGATAAGTAACTCAATGTGGTAAATAAAGTGCCAATGGATCAACTGGATATGGGGAAAAAAGATAGCAGCTTAACCCGCTTGGATCAACTCTTACTCTTATAAGCTTAGAAAATGTAAGCTAGGGTGTGTAATTTAGTGATGGCAAAACATGGATTCCTCTAGATCTAACCTTAGATCTAAGGCTTACCATTTTATAAGTTCTGAGGCATGATATTTTTAGTGAATGTATCACATAGTGTCAGTAGTTTTTATTGAGTATATAGTTTTTTGTGGAAATAGTAGACATAGAGATATAACTGTAATGTCATATGTAATTAAAATAATAGATCTTGATATTATCATTATTATTTATTTTTATGATTTTTTTGGGTGCGTGAAGGAGGGGCCATTGGTCTCTGGAACGAATTCTGTAGAGGGGCTTACACTGTACCTACGGGCTTACACTGTGAAGAGAGCCGGCATGTAGCCTGTGCAATACTTTCTTTATGAACTAGTCATACCCCCAACTAAATTTTAAGTTTTCATTTTTAAGGCACTTTTATAAGACTTTTCAATATTTGGACATTGGACACATTGGTCCTCTCTCTAAGGGATGGGTGGCCCAGGGACACAGATCGACAACACAGGGGTTGCTTGAAGGCTTTTTCAGCAAGGGGTTATGTTATGAACATAACTATGTAAATGGATTGCTTTCCAGAGAGAGTTTAAACCCCCCACCCCAATATTAGCAGAATGTTCAAAAAAAGGGGAACAAAATATCAACTATAGTACATTGCTGTTGGCTGATTCTTATAATTTTTTAACACATTTTTTGTTCGATATAATTGTTTGGAATCCGGAATTAGAAACACATTTTCGAGTCATTAAGAGAACAAACAATGATATACTGTTTTCATGGAGATACATTTCCCTTGTCCTGTAATTATAACAGAGAGCAGATAACAATGGTACAAATTCTTCAAAGCATTTTGTCGCCATGGAAACAGCCAAAAAATTAGAAAAACATGTTCATATATGTCGGCAAATTTAATACAGCACGTTTACATGAGAATTTCTTTAGAGAGATATTTTGAAGAGAGATATGTCCTATTATACCTATTTAAGAACGAATCCAAATTTCATTAATCCAGAATAGCAAATGTTTTAAATTAGTGTTTATCTTGAAATTGTGGTATTGTTTGTGTTATTTAGCTCTGTA
This sequence comes from Spea multiplicata, assembly GCA_009364415.1. Classification (NCBI taxonomy): domain Eukaryota; kingdom Metazoa; phylum Chordata; class Amphibia; order Anura; family Pelobatidae; genus Spea; species Spea multiplicata. The sequence goes on along the minus strand of VKOC01000001.1, from coordinate 56,241,905 downwards.
TTTTATTTTATCAATCAGCGTAAACTATTCGATATCTGCAGGGTGGGGATGGTGATGAAGACGCGGCCCTGGCACTTTAAGGCCAGCGGGCGCCTGATAATGTAAGTGTATTTATTTATCTTGCCAACATTGCGGCCATACAAGGCCTTTTTCAGGGCAAAAACAAATTATTAAGCCTTTTGTGCAGTTTGTAGATGTCCCTGGGAGTAACCAGGTGCAAACAGAAATGCATTCCCCTCCCTGAGTCAACGGCCATTCAAAATACCATTTAGAATGTAACTCACTCGGTTAAAATATATAAGTAGATTTGTTGGGATAATACAGACATTTTCAATAATATTACTAAGAAGAATTAAGAATCCCTACAATATTCTTGTAATCACAATGACCAAAATGATGATTTCATTAAAAATTATATATGGCTGAAACATTGGCAAGATAAATACATATTATAATTATTTAATCTAATTTGGAGTGTGCGTGGTATTTATACCATCCTTACTTCTATGATTGCATGGGAACTTTGGAACATGTTGCAGACCTGATACACCTCTACAATTTTTGGTTACATTTTTTTTTACGTACACCGCCAAATTAAATATATGAGATCTCTGATATAAGTGCTGCCGACATCAGAATATGTGTGGCCGCAGGTTAATTCTAGTATAATAATGTGCATAAGATTTCAATGAACTCCTGTTACTAAAATCAAATTATCTTATTGTCAATTGACCTTATTTGGTAGAATTTTAAAATAATGCATCTTAAAATATGGCAATTTATTTTCAGGTATTCTTAGTAATTAGGAGCGGAGGAAGTGTTTAATCCTAAAAGCTGTTATGTTACCGGTTCAGTGGTGTAGATATATTTTCTGTTGAATGAAATATAACATTTCTAAATAGTAACATTCAGACAAGATAGAAACTAAATGTCACATCAATGGTACGATATATTGAATACACATAGTGAGGGGATAAACATTAAATTTGTCTTTCCTTTAAAAATACTCTTTGTTGACTAATTTGCTTTTTCAATATTCATGAGACAATATTTATAGTTTTCACTATACCTTTATGCAATATATATATATATAATATATATATATATATATAGTTAAATAATGTTTATTTAATTTTTTGTGTAGTCTATAAATATATGTATAAATAATACATATATACATATAACGCCAAGTCTAGGGTCACTGAAGCATTGAAGAGTTGCTTGGCGTCAGGGGAGTCTGGTTATATTAATAACTCCCCCTTTAACAAACATAACATTTCTAACCACACTCATTTTTTAAGGCTACCTTTTCTTTGGGACCCCTGATTTTACTAAATCTCACTCACTTCCAACAGTGCCAGCTTTGCCCCCAAACAGCTTATCAGTACCTGTTTGCTCCTAAATAACTTACCAGTGCCATCCTTGTCCACTAAACAACTTATGAGTGCCACGTTGTGCCCAAACAGCTTGTCAATGCCATCTTTGTGTCCAGTCTGTTTGTCAGTGCCATATTTTTTTCTCCATACAGCTTGTTGGTACCATTTTTGTCCGCACACAGCTTGTCAGTGCAGCTGCAGCTAGCTCCTTTTAAGCTGGAGGCAAGGAGATGAAATTGCCCCCGTACACTATATTTTTACAAAGGTTATATTGAGAAAAGTAGTCAACAACAAGGGAATTAACTCCTTAACAACCACTTGTATACCATGGACCATGGATCTGTTACCTCATGCCTATAAAATGTCCTCACGTCACCATAACTGTGGCGATCGCAGTTGTGGTGACCGCGGGGGCACTGCTGCTGATGTCTGCCGGGGTGTCCAGCAGACCAACACCTGAAAGAGGAGAAACTAAAAACAATTGAAAACGCAGGAAAGGAACTTCAGCAAAAACCCTGCCACGTGTGCAAGACAAAGAAATCTCGACATTTATTCTGATACCTGCAATAAACGTGAAAAGGTAGAAAAAAAACTCAGTCACTTGGAGCTCCCTGTCCTCTGTGATTTCAGGGAATATATAGTTTATGGGGTGATTTTGTTGTTTAAAATGATATGTAGGACCACTGTGTATAAAACGAGTATAAGAATGGAAATGTGCATGCTCCAATTTTTACCCCACAACATTTGAGAAACACGACGTACTCATGCATATGGGGTTTTGCTGTACATGGGGGATGTTGCTGATTTTTTTTCACATCCACATAAATCAAGGTGCAACTGCGAATTGGATGTGTAAAATATTTTCCTTTTTTGTTACACCAACACGGGAAGATGCTGGTATGAAATCAGCTGCATGCGACTTGCCAATATGCCCCTAATCAGATTCCCTGTGTTGTCTAGTTTTTCAAAATAGCTTTGTGGGGTTTAATTGAAATATGGGACCTCTACTGTGTCTCAAATGAGACGTGAAACTAGCAAACTGAACAGCGCTATGGAATTTGATGGTGCTATATAAAACAATAAATAATAATGTCAAAATTCCTTGTTTGAAAAAAAATGAAAAAAAGCTTAAAAAACAGTTAAACAAAAGTAGTAAAATGCCCCTAGTAAAATACTTTGGGCTCTATACATTTGTACCAGGCGCATGAGGTGTTTCCAAAATCGGGACAAATACCTAATTAACTTTTTGAGTTTTTTTTTCCATTTGCACCGGTTACATATAGTTTTTATAGGTCAAACCATGAAAAAGTTCGAAAAGAAACTTTTTTTCCTAATTTCCCCCACAGTTTAAGATATTTTTCATACTAAAGGATGAATGTGTATATATATATACACAGTATATATTATAATTACAGAGAAAGAGAATTGTTATTTCAAAAGGAAGCACTGCTTGTCGTGAAAAAAAACCCAATATATAATTTGTAGAGGTGCACTGAATGAGTAAGCGGCAAGTTGAATTAGAGACAGTGGGACAGTAAAGTAGCCTTTGGAACTCTAGAGGTTGTGTACTATAATCCCTATTATGCATGTGCAGGTGTTATAGCATATAGCATAGCCCTCATTAGTACTGTATACAATTAGTCATGTATAGATATGATGTAGTGCAGCTCATAGTAAGAAAAGGCACATAGTGAACGTAACATATGCGCTACAGCATAAAACCTATTTCTATATATTAAGCCATACACTGACGGTTGTAGTGCATAACTCCCATCATAATATGTTGAGCCAATGACAGTGGTACATCATAATAACTCCCATCATTATATAGCACGCCAGACACAGAAGACAGTACAGCATGACTCTCATCACTATATACTGAGCCAGACAGCATAACTCCCACCCCCATCATTTTTATTTGCATTTTATTGCTTTTTCTCTTTCTGCCACTTTCACTTACTCTTTTGTGCTCTCTCTCTCTTATTCTCTCACTCTTAATCACTCTCTCACACTCATGCCCTCTCGCACTCACAGATCACAAGCTCACTCAAGCTCTCAGACTATTAATCATATTCTTTCACACTCTCTCACACTCTTCCACTCTTACTCACTATCTCTCTCACACACACTCCCTCTCTCAATGTCTCCCTCCTTATTCTACTGACCTTTCGAAACACTTCCGCAAAATGGCACACCCTCTCCCTCGATTGGAGGAACGAAGGAGAGGCTGCCCCAGTGGCTCCGCTCTTTTGCAGAAGTAAAAGTGGCCAGAATAATGCAGATAGATTTGGGTGCAGAAACGCATCTCTTTCTCTGCAAATCCGTCTTCATTATTCTGGCCTCTCTGATTATTCTGCCACAGGGACATCCTCTCTCCCATTTCTCCAATCAGGGGAGACGGTGTGCATGGAGGCTCTGTCTCTGAGACAAGGACGCAGAAAAAGTAGGGAGACTTACCCAGTACAAACTTCAGGCCTCAATCTGTGTTCTCTGCTTGATGCGCCCCTGCTACCCGTCCATGCGGCCCTCTATATACAGTATTTGCTCGAATATGAGATAAGGTTTTTTACAAGCAACCGGTGCTCCGGAAGTTCCGTGTAGCTGCGGAGGTTGTCTGCGGGCATTGCGCAGATGTTCACTGGCTGCCAGAGAGGAGGATCCCCAGCAGCGCTACAGGGGACCTGAATCCGCCTTTCTGGCAGCCTGCGTGAACCTCCATTGCTAACCGGAACTTCTATGATGGAGCGCTGCCATAGCGTGACTAGGGGGCAGAGTAGCAAATCGGGGGGTTTAAGACATATTAGGGAGGCAGAGTGGCATATCTGGGGGATAGAGTGGCAAATCTGGGGGAAGATGTACATAACTGTGGGTAGGTTGGCAAATAAAAGGAAATAAAAAAAAGAAATTCAATCATAGTTTTTATTAAATACAAAAAATAGTTTACATGTGAATATTTACCAGTAAAACTTTTTTCCTATAGAATAGTCTTATATTCAGGCTTTTTCTTTTTTTCCTAAATTAATATTCAAATTATATATATATATATATAATTATATATATTATATATATATATATATATATATAATATATATATATATATACTATAGATAGATATAAATTGTTTTGCAGATTACTCCGTTTGGATGTCCATTGATACACGTATACCTTTTATTACTTTACAATTTTGTATTGTTTTGGAAAACTGTAAGATGTAGGCACATCTAAAATCTCCCCATCGATGTATTCACCACGATTAATGTGATTTCTGGAGGTTGAAAATTATATTACATTTGCCTGCCTTCTAGGAAATGCTTTCACCAAAAAGGGACATGACAGTATCCTCTTCCCCGTGTTACTGTAGCATAACCGAAGATAAAAGAGTGTCATGTATGCTTCTTATGGAGGTAATAAGCCATTGCAGGACCAACTTCACACTTTGGTCGTCTATCAAGAAGATTTCTTGTTCACAACAATAGCCTAATGTTTTGGTAGGCAGGCTCCAGTCCACTTAGCATGTGAGCAAGCATGGGTGGAATGCCAGGTATGTCTACATAGCAAAACCGAGCAGGCAGGCTGACGCCAGGAGAGAATAGGCAGGTACCTATTGAGTTACAGGATTTCTACAAATCTAATCCATGTGTAATGTGAGACTTATTAAGGATTCAGCTTCTGCCAGGCCTGAAAAACCATCAAGATCTGAGAAACCTTGGAGATTTATTTTTTTTTAACTCACAATAGCCATAGTTCCACTATTCAGAATCCTTAATTAGTACATTTTTAATTCTTCTTCTTTAATGTAATGTCACTTGCTAAATAAATGATTAATTATTATATTTAATCGTGGGAGCCATTACCGAAAATGCTTCAATTGTAATACCATTATAAATGTAACAAAGGCATTTTTCTTCTTGCTTTGCTAGTCGTTGGTGGCGTTCATAAAGCAGCAATGTAATATTACTGAATTTTTGCTGGAATGTAATTCAAAATATTTCACTTCTCTGACAGTTTTCTTTCAGTCTGTTGAACCTTGGTTATCAATCATTCTTTAATTTCTCAAATCATTAATGTCTCAAACCATAAATACATAGTGCAAAATAGTAAGGTTGTTTGATTACATAATCTGCAGTCGGGAGAAAATGCATGCATTGAAATGTAATCAGAACCCGTAAGGATTAAAGCCGTAATAAAATTTAAGTGTCAGAAATTTGTCAATTTTTGGCTTATGTGAGAAACAAAAAAATAGGTAAAAAATTACAGTTATTAACTTGAACAGTAAAATGAACCACGTCCCCAAAAAGAGCAATTTTACAAGTTTGATCTTTCCTGTGTGTGGATGTCCTCAATGTCATCCGGCTGACGGTCACGCTGCGCAAAGACAGTGGTTTGAATAAAAACATATCAATCCAAACAAAAGAATACTGTGTGGGTCAGGAATGTTCGAGTATATAATATACAAAATATAATATATACAAAGTTGATGCATATTGGTATCTCTTAACCCACTGCTGCCACCACTTTACTCCATACTTGAACATCCTTTTACCACCGGCACAAGGGATTTAATGTGACTTTATATATATATGTATTTATACACGCATTTTGTATATGCAGGTATGTCTCTGCATTAATATAGTTTAGTAAATGTAATTTTTAGTATGTAGATTTATGCCATATAGTTGTATATTTGGTGTTCTGTTATGTAATTTGAAGTGATACATGATGAGCTCACTATTACCTTTTTAATTGTGATTATCGCTTTAAATGTGGCTGTGGCTTTAAGGATAAATTGGACATTTTGGCTGTCTGCACATATGCCCTGATAAGGTGGGCAGCTGACCCATGAAGCTAGTAGGGTGGTTTTGTCAGCATCTATTATACGCGCTCCCCTATGTCAGCAAAGCAGAAAACATGCTGAGCAGAATGTTTAAGTGGGAGCAGCTAGAAGACTTTGTATGATGACGTCCTGCAATATATCATGAGGTCCTTTTAAGCATCTTTACTGAAGAACCGGTAGAGGTTATATTGGACACTATAGCTGCTCACCTATCAAAGCAAATGCATTATTATATTGCGATATCCCCCAAAGGCTCCTTTTTTATAGAACATACAGAAGACTGGATTTAGTATTATTATTATTTAGTATTATTTAGTATTATTATTTTATTTAGTTTTGTGTTATGTTATTTCAGGGCCAAGAGTTTCCTTTGCAAGCATAAGCATTCCGTTGGCTGTCTGAACGCTGTCCATTTTGAATTTACTAATAGGGGGGATGCTAGGATTACCCCTGTAAACACTCATGAGCCTCTTGTCTCCCCCTTTCCTCATGTGATTTCCCCTTAAAGAGCAAGAAACCAACCATTCATATATTGCAGAGGCGGGCAATGTTTTAATGTTACTATTTTTTTTCAATGAAACGTCCCCCAGAGACAGGCAATAAATGGTCAATGTAAAGCAGAAAAAGGCAAGATCATGTCTCAATTGAAAAAAAAAATTGTTTTTGAAACTTCAATGCAATCTACAGCTTTAGGGTGGGAACATTCAAACGTACATTGCTTATATATGGTGCAAGTGTTCTTTCAAGCAGTAAGTGAACAGCACCACCATGTTGCAGAGATCATAGTCATGCATATATTCAGCAGCCTCGACTGTATATCATTATCATTGTGTGCAGAAAGATCCACCTGAACAACATCGACATTCCCAAGGGCTGGCATACGCCTTGAAAGAAAACTGCACTAAATGCTATAATGTATTATACATGGCACAGAGGACAAATATATATAGTGAACACATTAGCCTTGTGCATTCAGATTCATATAAACGTTAACTGAATTTGCCAATTTCAGCAATTTGTACAAATCTCCGAAAACGAGGAGGGACCTCCAATAAAACACTCACTCACATTTCTAACTCATGCTCTCTCACATTCTCTCTCTGGGTGTCTCCCTACTTTCTCTGACAGCACTGACTGCTTCTTCTCTTCCACCTTCTTGTTCTTCTGTATTTTTTTTTTTAATATTTTCTTCCTCCGCTGCTCCCCGTGTCTTCTTTCTTCGTCCGCTTCTGAAGATGGCCTCCCGAGGAAGATTTTTCTCCACTAATCTGTCTTCATTATTCTAGTCACCCAGTAAACTTCCGCAAAAAGGGTGATACTTTAAACATGTGCCCAGACTACCTAATGCAGAATCTTAACCTGCATTTTCTAATCTGGGGTGCAACTTGGTCTACGACCTACCGAAGATGCCTTTTCCCTTTGTAGTACTGAATAGAGAAATTAGCCTACTATGTGTTTATTCATCAATATATATTATTTTCTGAATAATTTTTACACCCATTGAGTTACTACCCCGATATTCTATCTGAGGGAAGTATTTGGGAGAGTTACTCTTTTCCATGGGAGAAATATCACATTTTCGTTTCTTTGTGGGATTAACTTCACGTCATTTTGTTTTATCTTCTGTATAATATGATTTTGAATAAAAACAATAAAGCCGTCCTATTATTCCTTTCTCCCAAATATAGCAACTCATTATACATCACAATGTAACCAACCTTCTTCTAAACCCAACTTTGAAGAGTGTCATTAAACAGGTTGTATAATTAGAAGAAATTGGAACTCAAAATATAAAGATATCAACAAACATTGACCTCATGCCTCATGTTTCATAAGTAATGGTATCAGTCAGTAAAAAGTCACATTTTTAACATTGTTCTTTCATCAATCAGTATACCTCTCCAAGGAAATTAAACAGTATGGAGGTGATTGACCTTCATTGTTCCCTCTGAAGGAACGTTCCCTGCTTACTAGAGCCAGTCAGTGATAAAATAACGTCTTTTGACAGCAAGATACACAGCTAAAAATGATGGGGATCTACATGAAATATATTCAACCATATTCGGGGATGAAAAAGAAATATGTTACTGAAAGGGTTGAATTGATTAAGTAAGAATAATTATCTTGGAATCAAGGTAAAAAACTTATGATTTGTCTATTAATACATAGTAGCAGCACTAGAATTTTAGTATCTTTGAAATTATTTAAAAAATATTAATTGTTAAGAAAATTTAAAAAAGAATATATTCAGATTAACATTAAAGGAACATTCCAGCCATCATATCATATCTATGTGTACATGCATGTGTCACTATGCAAATTTCAAGTATGTTAGCGTTTTGAATTTACACAACAATCATTATACATATGCCTGTCTATACGTTTCAGTGTATATATACTGTACTGTATGTATGAATATGAAAGTCAGCACAGTTATGTATTTATATGTATAAGCATGCATGGTTGTTCTTATGCATATGTTTACTGGTGCGATACTGGTGTGAAAATTGTCCCGGGGCCTCCAACTTCACAACTTGTCTATGCCTTCTTTGTCCCTTGCCCCCCCTCCAACATACAATCTGGCACACATATTTAAACACCCTTACACAAATTACACATTCATTCTAACACACACTCCATCTTACTCCACACATACATGCTCTCACACACTTACACACCTATACATCCACGCTCACACACACAACTACACATCCAAGACCACACACACAATTACACATTCATGGTCACACACACAAGTATACATACATGCTCACACACGCAATTACACATCCATGCACACACATATATATATATATACATACATATTTATACAAGCACATTTTCATATATACATACCTCCCGCCCCCGCTTACCTCTCACCGCTCCAGCAGTTTTATGCTCCTGTCTCCCCATGCTGGTGCGGTCCAGGTCAGAAGGGCCGTTTTTAAGCTATTTTGAACTGGTACGAGGAGACAGGAACAAGGGGTCGCCGGTAGTTATGCCGGTGTAGTTACGCCGGTGGTATCATTGAATCCAAATGTCAGGTCATGGTATGGTTTGGGTAGAAGGAAGATTGTAGGATAGTTATGGTACCAAGGATTGGGAAGGAGTGTTGCAAGAGCAATGAGGACCCCCAACAAAATGCAAATATGTCCTATAACCTGTAGTACAGCATTGTTATCTTTCTATTGTATGTACCAAGTGAGTGGGGAGACTAGGAGACTTCTTTAACAAGAAGACTTCGGCAGGACCTTCACTGCTTCTGCTCTCCTCCTATTCTTGTGGCTCCTGGTTAATTTCCTGAAACCCAGTAAAAAAAATGCAATATGAGTGATCATAGGAAATAGTTGTGGTTATTTTCATGGTACATGTTTCTATTCCATACACACTATGATGAATGCCTCACCAATGTAACAAAGTTAACTTAATATTGTTTTAACTGAATTTCCATAATAACAAGGAAGTTAATCCTTGAACGTACTATTTTCCTATAATTAGAAATGCCCGTTCTGTCCCTCCTATCAGACTGGTTAAGAAAAGCACACTAAAGGACCCTTGCAGCAACAGTGAGGGATCGTTTGGGTAACATCGGCTTTTCCACCACCGGGCATTTACTCACTTTCCAGATGCCCCTGTCCAAGTCTGTCCCCATTTTTGCTGACCAGGCGTAGTCAACACCTCTTCTTTTTCTTTTCTTTTAAAAAAGGTTAAAATGAATAAATATTAGCTAACAGTTTTTCTGGATAATGTCAAAGTCAAAATATTCCCCTTTGTACCGCATAATCATAAACAATGCACATGTTGCTTGTTACATGTTACACAAATTGTAGATGTGAATGTCACTTTATATTTCTATGTATTTACACTATATTTTATCTTCAGATGAAGCACCTTCTTGAAACCCTATACTGTCTTGATACCATATAGGGCATTTTCATTATTATTAAATACAAATACCCTAGATTAAAATGACAAATTACAATAAACCTCCTACAAAAAAGGTGATAATTCCCTTTAAGCCAGGTTTGAAATGCACCTGTTAACTCCTGTATACCATCAGATTAAAGGAGTGAATTATTTCACTTCTAGCCTGCAGTAAATTCCCTTTGAGCTCACCTTTCACTAACTATTGATTGGTTTTAACACCATCGTTTCTGGTGACAATGCTTAAGTTAATACATTAGGAGTGTTTCCTATTCTTTGATAAACCCCCAAATCTCTGACAATTGTTGCCATCTGATATAGCATGGGAATTCACCTTCAGTCTACAAGGAAAGCAAACAGTACAGGTTTTCGGAGTGAGACATTACACATTACTTATTAAGGTATAATATTAACCGTTTCATTAGATTGTTCGGTAGAGAAATACTAAAAATCTGTCTCAGAACTGCATTTTTAAAACATTTTTTAAATATATTTTTTTATATTTTTTAAATATAAACCCTTTTGCTATATATATATGGGATGTTTAGCTATCTAGTCATCAGGGGTGTAACTAGAAACCACAGAGCCCTGGTGCGCAAAAGGATGCCCCAGGGCCCCCCAAAATAACAAAGCAACGTGTCCCACAGTGCCACATTTGCCCCTCAAACAGCTTATTAGCGCAATATTGGCCCCCCAATCAGCTCGTCTGTGTCATCTTTGTCTCCAAACAGCTTGTCGGTGGCCCCAAACAGCTTGTCTAGCCCATCATTGCAGCCAATGCGATCCTTTAGTCTTTCATGATAATTTTTATCCTGGGAACCATTCTCAGTTTAAACTAATAATTCAAAGAAACCTTATGTAAAGGTCAAGTTATACTTTGTATACAGGATGCCCAAGTGTCCTAAGGAAAAATCATCATTCTTAATCTCCCCATTTCCTTTCTCATCGCTCACTATATGTCTTCACTCTCAATCTTCTCTTTGCTCTCTTTTTTCTTCTCTCACATAACTATTTTTTTATTCCCCTCCCCCGACCACAGTACCATCCAGCAGCATCTCACCCTTTCCAGCCCGCTTCTCCACACACAAAACTATCTGGCAGCCCCTCTGCTCTGAGCACAATGCCAAGGTTTTTATATATATTGCTTATTAAAGGTGCTATCCCACCTACACTGCTGAACGTAACACTTTACAACTGAATGAAGCATTAGAAATATCATATCTATTACTACCGAATGCCCATATCTTTCCAATAAATAACCAATTAAAATTTCATTTTTTTATCAACAAAATCCCTAATTGTTGTATGATACATAAACAGCCATTACTATATTGTCATAAAAATAAAATAACTTCTTAAAAAGTGTGATAACGCCTTCGGATCAAAATGTATAATAACAGAGATATCTTCGGCAGCAATTAATGATTTCTCTACATGGAACAGCAGGTATAACCAGTTCAGGCCTCTTGCAGTTAGAACTGAAAATATGTATTAATAATAAGCTGTATACAAAAATGCAGTGCCAGAATTTGTGTCCAAGGAAAAAGATTAAAAGTATTTCATGCAAATACCGTGAATACAATGCACTTATCATTAGCAGCCATGCAAATCAACAACCAAGGTCAAGTAGTGCTTGAACAGATTAAAAAAAGACTTGGGCAGGATTGACTATGGCTCAATGTACTAAAACTACAGTAAATACACATATTTTCTTTCAATTTAAATTTTGTATATAAATATATTTGTCTATACATTTGTAAAACATATACATATATTTAATAAGGATAATGCTAAAAATGGACAATGTAAATCATTTATATGTGTTTCTAAACTGTTTATTAATTAGTAATAATTACTTTATTGCACAAACATTAATCAGAAAAAGGAAACTGACATTTTACGCACAAAAGTTAAAGGAATCCTAGAGAAATCTTTGACTCCTATATTATATGTTATTATTATATAATTGCCAACCATCTGTCTTATCCCGCTCTTTAATTATTTTTGTTAATGCATGATCTTTTTTTCATTGACAGCATCTCTTACATCTTAAGTCAGTACTATGGCACAGAAAACAATTGCTAGTAGGACCCTGCCCAATGGATACAGCCTTGTTGGTCGAAGAGAAGATGAAGTATGGGGCAGCTGATCTCACTGCACTGGGTCAGGTATAAGGCAGCTACACACTTAAATAAATATTGACTGGAATCGCATGTTTTCAGGATATCAGAGAGATTACTTCTTCAGATGGAATCACAAGAAGAAAAAACTTCTAAGGCCCTGATGATGGTTATGAAACATATATTTCCTATTTTGGACCAACACGTGTAATTGTCTTGGAGATTTGGTCCATAATGTATGAACTTTTGTTTACCCCAAGGAAGCCAAAATCTGTGGCAAAAAGTGGTAGAACTAGGATATCAATGAATCTTCTTACGCTACTGCCTGGCTCTTCACATCACATGTACAAAGAACAAGAAATCAGCTCCCACCGAGTGTACTGGACCAGAGCTAAGAAGAGAGAATATTGATCAAAGGGCTTGCATCTTTTTTTTTTTTACTATGACATTAGATCTTTTTTCATCATGAATAACCACCATATGTTGAAGAGAATGGCGACGATAACCTGGTATTCAGATGTGTTTCTCCCTTTTTGAACAATTTAGACACTTAGTCGGGTTTATTAGATTATTGGGATAAGCTCGGCTGTGTTTTGTTCCCAGTCTAAACTAATTATGACTAAGATGGCTATTGTCTTCTCCAATGCTTTTGAAATCACATATATCTAAAAGATTTGACAAACAACTATTATAATGTAATTAAATTCCTTTAAATTAAGGTGAAAGTGTCCAGTGTACAATTTCAAAATGTGCACTTTGAAAATAGAGACTTACAGAAACAAGAGTATCTTAAGCAAGGGGCAAGGAGGGCTGTCCTGAAACAAGCTTACAATATTATGTAATTCTTCACTTTCCATGTGATAATAAACCTCATGTTATCTTAGTGGTGATTAATTAAAAAAAAATCACGTTCACTCCATGCAAAAA
>VKOC01000001.1:56181885-56197752 GCA_009364415.1 Spea multiplicata | reverse complement strand
AGGTGGCGCCCTGTGCGGTCGCACAGGTCGCACACCCCAAAGGCCGGCCCTGTATCCATCCATCCATCCATCCATTATCTATCTACATTTCTACCACTACTGGTGATACTGTGCTGGAAAAAAAGGTTAGAATATATGTTCAGTATAGTCCAGCATAATGCATAACATTTATTCAGATGCTTCTTTCCATGACATATCTTTGTTTCATACGTTATTACATTTTCCATATCAAACTTTATTTTCAGTTGGGGTTTATTTGGGAGAGTTGTGTTTTAGCTTCTTGACTTCACTAATATAAACGTCCAACCCGATAGAGCTTCTCATGTAGAAAGAGCTTGGCTGGCCCTGTATGATGTATAGTTAAATCGGTGAGATTCCTTTAAAGTTTCCTTATACATTGAATATGTATTATATGGGGCCAGCTTAGCCATTCACGCTGGAGAAACTTGCTAGTATCTGCCCATAAATACGAATAGTGGAGTAAGAGAGTTGTAACCACAACTCTGCTTTAGTGAATAAACACATTAGATAATTGTTTTTTTTCAAACAAAATACGGGACTATGTATATTATCATGCTTCATAATATCTAACTAATTCTTCGTATGAAACATGGGTAATTATAATGAAAGAGGCACAAACTGAGGAAGGACGATAGTTTTTACTTCTACACAAAAGGTTGATATATGACCGTGGTGGGTAGAAAAAGAAGATGCTTTTATGTTGTCAATATCTACCTTTATATGAAAAATGAACATTGTGTAGTGATACCCAAAGTGGCGCTTCAAAAATTATTCGTCAAAGTGATAAAAAAAAACTGGAGTACAAGGTGACCTTCCACAACAACTGCAGTTTAACCTCTTGTTAGCAGTGACTGATACATTTTCCCACCATGAGGGTTGTTTAATGATATCTGGAAGGTTGTGGGGTGATCAGCTGTAAATATTATTATTCAGTATTAAAATTCATTGATAGCACTCAAGGGATATCAACGGCAACGCTAGTAATTGAAAGAACAAAAGTTATGCTGGTCTCTAATTGATTTGCCTATAATTTGTAAATGAAAATAATTATTTCTGCTCAGAGGTCATGTGTTATATGAACTGCCCGACCAACAATCAATGTGACATTCCCCTTATCTTTGTTTTTTATAATGACAGGAAAATAATGAGCAACAATAAAGAGGCGGATCCTACGGAATAAGAAAAAAGTAATTGATTTTTACAACTGACAGTCCTATACAATCTTGATTGCTAAGAAGTAGTTATGTATGGTTACCCATTCATTTTTTCCCAGGGTGGTTTAAACAAAACATCAGTGTCTATACAAATAATTATGATAATTAATAATGGATGACATTTAATCACAGTTTGTTTTTGGAATCATCGAACATACAAATGAACTGCTATTAAAGTTTACATTGGAGGGTCTGGTAGTTTGTCAAATATAACACAAAATGACGGAGAAAGGATATTTAAGTATATGAAATGAACATTTTCAGTGCGACAGTTAATAGGAATTAAGAAATACTAAAATGTTTTCACTTATTCATTTTTTTGAAATGTGTATTAGACCATTATCTGTGCTTACAGTGTTCATAGCCCCATATAAGAAGAAGGCTAAAGCCCTGTTATATATGGGAAGGTACCCAACCCAATTAATTTGAGGTAAAGATGGGGTCTTTAGTTAAAGGTGATATCTTTTATAGGGTCAACATAGAAAAAGAAATTGCAGGTGCTTTTGGGACCTGTTATTTTTCTATGTTAGCCCAATAAGGTACTACCTTAACGTAAGGACTCCATCCAACATTTTATGGAATCTAAAGGGCTTCAGATACAATCTACTTGACCCTATTGCATACAATAGAAACTACATGCCCACTTGATGGGTGGTTGTCATTCTATTCACATAACACATACCAAAATGCAAAAATAGCGGTGTGAAATGGAGGCTGATGTCCAGGTTGTGCTGGGACACATATGATTAGGAGTCCTGGTGGGATGTGGGAATGGTTACGATACTCCCAGTGCATTTAACAGGGGGTTAGACAGGTCAGACTTTATAAAAAGTCACTGGGGAATTGCTTAATAATAAAGTCAGTGATATTCATCACAAGTGTATCGTTGATTTTGGACCTAACGTCTGCCTGATAGGGATAGTAGGTTTTGGCAAGTATTCTACAAGCCTGGCAAGGCTAGAGTAACTTTTTGTTTTTAATGCCACCATAGAGCAGAGGGTGGAGAAAAGCCCTAACAAGAATCATGGTCCCTTGGAATATCATGTAATATAATTTTATGGAGCCCTCGGGGCCCAGGGGCTATATTAAAATAGGACCTTGGTCTTTGTCAGGAAAGTGTTGCCTGCAACCTACAACCTCATGTTCATTGTGTATCCCTAATGTTCAATGATAAATATGGCACCAGTTAAATGAGATGGGGGAACAGTGAGTATGAAATAGAATATGTTTCCCACAAATATAAAATATAATAGGACTATATATTTTATTGGTCAAAAAACAAATGCATGTTGTACACTTCATGCACATCACATTTTTTACCAGTTCTTTATGCACATTAGTTCCTAATTATATTCTAGTTAGTTGGTGTCAATAATGACATATACACACAGTACATTTACGTTAAGATGTGATGTAATATTATAACTCTAAAGTCCCCAGGAAAAAAAATCATTTTGAAAAGTGAAGCTACTGATCCTTTGTAAACATGTTATTTGGTGGCACACGTAATCAATTAGAGCAGCCTTGTGGAGATTTACTATTTGGAATGCCAGTGACCCTTATCATGACCCTAGACCTTGGTGTCAAAAGTTCTTTCAGATCTTTAACTATGTGTGTCTAATAAATCCACAGGGCTAATAAGAGGGCTTTATTTTCTCTACTGAGAGAAATATAGATTCATTGATCCAGTTCTGGACACCAGTGGGAATTAAAGACAAAACATTAATTGAAAAATACCCCCGCCACGTAATTGATTATGAAATCTGAAGAACTATTCTTTAGCATGCTGTGGATCTCGTTGCTGTGGTTAATACTTATTTATTCTAACAGCTGACATAGAAATCTTGACATTTATTGGGATAAACTGCAAATTGCTTAAAATAAGTGTGTATTGCTAAGCAGACTGTAGCACAGTGAGAGTGCATAAATATCATAATTGATCTCCGAATCCACATATTGACACCTGCAATACATTATTTCTTTAGGTATACAGTACTGTGGAATAAACATATTTTATGGAGTATCTTTTTTTTGTGGGTAGATGAATATGATTTATTTAGAATGTCAAGTTCAAGGTTTTTAGGTCTAAACTAAAGAAAACTTAATTTGTGAATTCCCCACAAGTCACAGTAGTCGTGTGCCTACGGCACCACATTTTTATAAGATTTGTAGGAGGCAATGGGGTTTATTTGTAGTCCACATCCATCTAAATGGTGCCCATTCTAAATAATCCAAAAACTTTTCCCGTTTTCCTTACATGTGCTTCCAGTTTTATCCCTATGGTCCTCCTAAAAAAATACATTTTTTAATTTTATTTTATTTTTAATGCAAAACATACTTATTGTACTTTAACATAATGCTAATTGAAATTAATGTATTGCATGAGCAATACAGTAATCTAAAGATACATATCAATTGCATTCTTGAAATTCAATTACAATATTGAAAAGGTAATGTTAAAATGCATGATCATTGTACAAAGCATGGATTATATTCATAACAATTGAAGACAAACAGCAAAAGGCACTAAGAAGAAGTCTAATATTGCTAAAGGTACATAGTCATGTAAAGGGCATGTAAAGTCTTTAACTTTACATGCCCATATAATGGTTTATAGGTTATGTATGCATTTATTCCTTCTAAGAAATTATTTGATGATTTTATTTATTTTATTGGTTTGTGTTTGTCTAGCAATTTCCACAGGCATTGGGCCAAAACGTAGCTTGGTTGGTTTATTTCAATTATGGAACATTCCAAATATATTATCCATTGTGCTCGGTTTCTGGTTATGCTCTACCTATAAAACTTTTTAAATAATAAAAGGTCGAAAACTTGGATTAGGGTACCAGTAGTCTTTGTAGGTAGAAATGTGGCTTTAAAAAACAACTACTTGCTGCCTGTATTGCCAGTGCTTCTTGTATTAAACCATTAAGCAGCAGATGGCTTCATAGAAATGGAAAATAAAGCTGATTATGGATACAGCTGTAGCAGTTATTTTCATTGATTTTTCTAGAGATCAGCCTATTTGATTGCTGCCTTAGTGAAGTCTGTGGATTTGGAGCTTTGCAATTAATAGAATTAAAAAGTCTACGAAGATAAGGTGTCATAATGGTTCCAATTTATCATTATTATTTATGGTGCAATCCTGTGTTCATGTAGTGCAGGAGAAATTCCATAAAACAAATATTTGCTTCGGTCTATTAAATTTGTTTACCTTAAATAAAACCTTTTTCATGTGTCATAAATCTGCTTAGAGAAGTGAGAATGTGACGCATTATGGACAGTGAGTCACTTTGTAGTAGGGTTAGCCTTTTACTGGGGTTGGTTATAAAAATCATATACAGATGGGTCTGGGTTTTCATATCCCTTGTCAAAAAAGGTTAACAAAAATTCAGAATAGAATAATAACACAATAAAACTAAGCAATATGATGTTTGTGATCACCAGTTTTTTTTAAACAAAGTGTTACAGGAAAATAACTTTAGACCAAGAGTTAAGGGCTAGAGACATTCAGCCTAATTTAGATCTGTCCAAAGATGCACATAAAGGATCCAGTCGTCGTACAAAATCTGCCTACTATAGCCTACTTTATTAACAGAGATGCTAACCAGTTCCAATGATTCCTTCAAGCCTTTAGCTGTTACTCTAGGGTTATTCTTTACCTCAACTGAGTGAATTAGAACAATCTAAATTAAATTATTTGGTATGACCACCTTTGCCTGACAAAAGCATCAATTCTTCTAGGTGTACTTGCACGCAGTTTTGTGTATATCTTTTTGGCTGTAAGTCTGCCTTAAAAAGACCACTTCTGACCTTATTTCTCTGGATGTTCCAGGGTCCCACTGGGTTCTGACAATGCTGAGCTGACAACACTGCTGGACATCTTCCTCTTGTGAAGGAAAGTAAGTCTGATGTGTGTGTAAATCTACAGAGTTTCAAGTTTCCTTAGCTGACCACTGCATCTCTGGTCCTCAAGACTGCCGGTTCTTTGTGCTTCTCCAAAAGAACTTGGACAGAACATCTAGAAAACCCCTGTCGGCCTTGAAATGCCTGCCTGGGAGAGACTTTGCTGATGCTTTATAACTACCTTTTGTCTTATTGCCATAGCATATGTTCCTCACCCAGTTTTATTCCTCCCAAGCAACAGTTTCTGTTTCAACTGTTTCCATCTACATATTCAACTGATGATCCTTAACACCTGATATAATTCTTTAATCATACACCTAACTATATGCCTACAAAATACCTGACTCTATGGAAGTGTCCCCACTGTTAAATGATAAAAATTAACTATTAACATGTCTATTTTTAAAGCAATCTTACTTATTATATCTATATACTCAGGTGCAGATCATTTAAATGTGTTCTTAGACTTTTAATACAAAAAATGCTGTCATCACTATTATATTACTTCCATACAAGTGTGTTCCTTTATGAACCTACCTCAGCATTTTATTTCTCCTGCTGTTGTAGTCCATTTCACTTTTCCTAGTACAAAGCCTTTCTTTAGGGGAACCAAGCTGCCTGAACATTTTTTCTCACAATTTGTCAAATATAATGTGCCCCCCACAAAATGACATACATCGAAATCCACTTCACAAATCTGTGTAATCCCCAGCAATAAACATAATACCATCCTCTCAGGGATCATATACATTTGTAATTAGGTCAGTTCTTTACAACGATTCTCGAGAAAAATAATTTTTCTATGGAAAAAAAATGCTACTTTTACTTTCTTATCACCATAACTCACAGGCTTCTGATCACATGACTTGCAGCAGTGTGATGGGTTGTCATAGCAATATAATGACATGAAATGTGACATTTAGGCTCAAATTATAGGTTTCTGTGAGTAAAGAATATCGTCCTTCCTAGTGAAGAGTAGAATGCATCCACATACATTAATGGGCTTATAATAATTAAACATGATATATTTTTTTAAATGTATTTTATTTATATAACTATATAAAAACAAAAGCTTTTTGTACCAAGCTTTGCCAAAGGGCTTACATGGGCCCGTTTCTCTTTATGTATTACTACATTTCTAAATAATTCAAAGATCCGCCAGGAAATGTATACACTATAGAGTGTTTCTATGAGAAACAGTATGCAAAACTGCTATGCCCTTTCTTACAGAATTTCCCTGCCGATTGCACAAACAGAGAATCATTTGGTTTATTAAAGAACGCAGCTTCAGGGGCAACAGGAGGGGAGCACTGGAGAGTTCACCACCACGCAGTATGTCAAAAGACAAGATGTCTGAAGCCACCAGAAAATTCCCAAACAGGTCTCCCCATCGGCAAAAATATGGCTCACTTCATTGGTTCATAAAAGGGGACATGAGTGCCCCTTCAAAAATATGTGTGCTTGTTCATGGTATCATACTGCAGGATACATGTTACAGCTTAAACTGTGATAAGTTTTAGAATGTGATAAATGAGGCTGATACCATTCCCTTATATCCCTCCTCTGCCCTGCTGCTCTATATTGGTTATCTTAATGATGCATTATGGTAGACCACCCGAGCTCTTCCCAGAGAATCTTACTAGTGTTGTCCGTTCATATTGCATAGACAGGGGGTTAAAATGCATGCGTGAAACTCTACCTGCCAAGTTTTTACTTTGGTGAATAAATTCATCTGAGAATTAAATCAAGAATTAAATAAAGAATTTCAAGGTAAACAGGTGAAATGTACTTCTTCTTTGATGACTTTATTTTGATAAGCGCCGGTCTTTACAAGTTAAGAATGTGCCACGTGAAGCATAAATACTCAAAAGGTATAGGAAAGATATTTGTGGAGGAACCTAAGATGCCAGGTTTAAAGAATGCATTTAATTTGTTATTGCATTTGTAAACTATGAATCCTATTCATTACCTTTAAGTATGGTATTACATTTTGTTTTCTCGTGTGTTTCCTTCAGCGTGTTGCTTCTCTGTATCCATCAGAGTTTGAACTCAAACCACTAAAAGCATTTGTGTGATTTCACATTGTCAAGGTTGTAGTAACACTTTATTCTTACACATTTATGTGTTGTCCTTCTGCTAATAGAAATCCATCTCTTATTGCAACTAATTAAGCTGACTCTAATGCTCTTGCTTGAGTTCTACCTTTACACAGCCTTGGTCAGGTAAAAGCCTTAATGCATACTTGGCATTTATGTCTCACTCAAGTAGGATATTTCTGATGATTTTGCTATAATGGATTAAGTATATGTTTTTGCATCAAGCAACCTACAGGCTACATACCTGAAATGAACGCTTATGAATCTAGTGACATTGTTTGCTTGTGTGATTTCAGTATGATTTTTATTGACGCTTCATAATGATTTCATATGTCAAATAACACACATTGTGTTCTGTTACAGTTAATTGTAAGGTTGGGTAAATCTCAAAATGTCTTTCTTAAGTGTAGGGTTTTGTCTTCTTGCAGAAGGTAGAAAATAGGCTAGATGGGCTGAATGAAAGAAAGAAAGAAATTCCAAAGAGTCTATTCATTTACCCATGAATTTACAGGACATTGCTGTGGATTAAAAAGGGTACACCTCAGTGAGATCAACCATTCTTGATGTCCAATGAACCTACCATTCATAATGAAGTCAATTAGATATACAACGCTCATACAGTATCTCACAAAAGTGAGTACACATTTTTTGTCAATATTTTATTATATCTTTTCATGTGACAACACTGAAGAAATTACACTCTGCTACAATGTAAATTAGTGAGTGTACAGCCTCTATAACAGTGTAAATTCGCCGTCTCCTCAAAATAACTCACACAGCCATTAATGTCTAAACCTTGGCAACAAAAGTGTCGCATCTGCTACACTTGAGGAACTCACCGCAGAAGTTTTTCTGCCCGGAGAACCACTGAAGAGAGAGAAGCCCCCAACAGCCATAATCCAGGACTTAGATGATCCCAACAGTGAGGAGGGCTCTGTGAAGGCAGAAGGTAGGTATGCACTGAGTAACTTTGCAAGGTGAAACAGCAATATGAGGAATACCAACTGATCAGAACAGAAGGGGTTAATTCCAGAAGAATGGTCAGGGCAGCCAGATCGGTAACGAAGCAGGTAATCAGACAAGCCGAGGTTCATAACACGAGGAGGTAGTCAGACAAGCCGGGTCGGTACACAGGAATCACGGGCAGAGGTACAGAATCGTATGGCAAAGAGTAGTCAGGAAATGCAAGGGTCAATACACCGATAAATTGCAGCAATCACACAGGAACACATGAAAAGACCACAACAGGGTGCCTGGGAGTAGCACAGACTGGCTTTTAAATCTGGCGCCACTCTCAAGCCCCACCTCCAACTGATGTCATGATCACGCCTCCAGCCGTCCATCAATTCCCCGGGTCCTGCCTCACCGCACAGCTGCGCCCCCAGAGGAGTGACAGACGACCGGGAGAGGTAAGTGCAACTACCTGGGAACTCCTGAGCCGCCCATACCGGCGGTCAATGGATCGACTGTTGGCGGGAACAACCGGCGCCTCGGGCATCCGTGCGCCGTGAGCGGGGGAACGCCCACAGCCCACGGAACCCGGAGTTATAGTATCGGGTCTACGTGAACCGCGGCCGGACCTCCGTCAGCCGGCGACTGGACCCGCGGCAGTGAAATCGGGTCTCCGTGAACTGCGGACAGACCTCCTTCCATTTTTTACAGTTCACTCCCATTGACTAAAGTCTCTCACTAGACCCTGCCAGCTGGCAGTGTAACAATACGGCTGCCATGCACAACCTAGTTCGCCATCACCCTCTCCGATGCCATTCCTTGATTGGCCGGCTAAGTTCTTGTAGGAAGTGACGTAGACTGCGGCTCATAAGATGTGTGGTTGCTAGTCAAGCTGAGGCTGCTGAGATTATTTCTCCTCAGTTAGCTCTGGCTCCACCCTTTGTGGCCCCACTCTTTTGTAACCCTGCCCTAACTGACCCACAACTGTGGCCTTTTATGGCTCCACCCTTTGTCGACTTGCCCTTTTGTAGCTCCGCCCTTCACCGACCCACAACTACAGATGGTATTTTTTAAGGAAAAGGTAACAACCCTAAAAACCACAGACTACATTTTACTTGAAATGAAAAACAAAATGCGATAAAAGAGAGAGAACAATGTTAGTGTTCTAGATGTACATAAACATACATAAACATTTCTTCATCTGCTGTTGTTTACAATATAAAACAAGAAGAGAAAAATAAGCATAATTAGACATTATATCATTATGCTACCATTTTAATAATAATAATAATAATAACACTAATTAAAACAATAAAAATAATAATAATAATATGTAAGAGAAAAACTGCTGCCGAGACCACCGCAATATACCGACATGTAGAAAGTACAGGACAACCAATCTCATATGTCTCCTACCAGATCTGTATGGACGCATTAGTCAACAGGGGAAGTAAACTATGGAACACCATGTACCTAAACTCCCTCCTGGAATCAAATATGCTACCATTTCAACCACGGGTCCTACATTTTATGAAAGGACTTATCATGAACCTGGGCAGTCTATCCATTAGGGAGATCCGGTGTTTTCCATTTCTCAGCTTTTGCTCTCCTGGCTGCAAAATTATTTAAAATCCTTATGAAACCATTTTACAGGTAAAAAAGGGCATATAAAATGCGTTGTGGTTATTTGTGGTTGTGGTTCTTATGCTCTCGTCATCCCCTTGGTTCCTAAAGGCCACGGGACAATGCATTAGCAAACATCAATCACTATCTGCCAAAGAGTCTTGTAGCTTGACAGCCTATTAAGATTTTCATAAAATAATAACTCTGTTTATGTTATCATCCATTCGATCTATGCTTGGAAAGGCTGCGAGACATGGGCCTTGAACAAAGGAAATATGGCATTGACTATGAAGTGAAATAAAAACATACCCCAGAAGAATTCTTATGATGTCGATGTACAGATATAAGCCAATTAAATTTCCTGGCTAGCTGACTACACAGAACGTTAAAGGGATCTTTATGCTGTCTCAGCAGTTTTTTTTTCTCTTTCCACAAGCAGATTGCAGGCGAACATGCTCTCAGAACAGAGAATAATGCAGGTAACGCAGCAACTATGAGGACTCAATCAGATAAACTGACGTCCATGACAGATAGCAGTGGAGTCACTAAACCTGCCTTTCTTTCTCACGGGAATGATCTGCAACTATTAAAGTATCTTTAAAACAGCTACTGAAATGCAGTTTGAGACTCATTCACGGCTTGAAACAAGATCACATTTACAGTGAAAAGCTGAGTCTTAAATGGCTTGGATTCTGATGCCGGTATTCCTTATCACTGTTCTACAATAGCTTAAATCAGGTGTTTTATTTATTTAAGATACAAATATATCCATGAATAGTCATTCATCATTAACCCACTTGGCTATTGATATTCTTTGTGCGTAGAGCCATTTGTGTAAAGTAATTGACCGGATGGATTTAAATGGAATTCCCTAGAAGTCGTGTAATCATCTACACAATATAGGACGTCCTTATGTATACTATGTCACATTACTAAGGAAGAATAACATAATATATCTATAATATATTAATATATCTATAAAACCACATAAGAAGGAGTAGGATAAGATTTATCAACAAAATACATCTATACATGTATTGTAAAATCTTTCCTTTTTAATATACTTAGGGATGGAATCCACACGGAGAAACAAATTAACATGACCTCTAGGTAATGTTTTCCTGACATTTAGTCCCACGTTAAGCATTATATTATACAGCATGATACATGGCTTTTTATGTATATTATACTTTATTAGTCCTGGAAATACATGTTATATTAAAAGCTTCTGACAATTTAAACAGGTTAATTTGGGTAATAATCCCAGAAAACAAACTAAATTTAGTGAATCATTATCTTTGTCTTTCCTATAATCAAACAAATGTAACTTCAAGAAAATTATATATTATATATATTAGTTACCATGCTGTAAAAATCATATTTCAAAATGCTTCTACTATCAATTTATATAACAAATTATATATTCCAGATCTTTTTGATCACATATTTTCAGTACGTTTCTTGGCAAACCCTTCTGGCATTGAAAGGGTTTAGAATATATTATTCCGCAAGCTGAAACTATTATCATATTCTTTTCAGCTTGCATTTCATAAATTTTTATATCTCGGGCACTGTTCATTGTCTTTGGGGATTTTTAAAGATACTAAAGGCCAGTGTTCATAACTTTAGGACCTGACTGAGAACACATTATTGATATTCAGGCTCACATCTCTCTCAGTGAGTATTGTGTATCAGCTGCCTCAAAGGTTGGCGCCAACCTTTCTCTCATGTGCACCACAAACCAGAATTAATTGCAAATCAATCGAACAAGGTACAACTGATCAGTAAACCAATTAGTAATTTTAGCTGTTCATCCTATCTTCATTTACATGACTTCGAGGGATTTTCCTGTTTGCATGTTATATTTTGACATTTGTGCTCTTTTAGAAGTGATATGTCCTTGCAATCAGATTTTAGATGAAAGTGCATTTTGCTAATTTGGATCACAATGCTCTGCAAAAGTTATTTTTAAAAATTCATACAAAATCGCACAATATATAACTTGCACATTTCTAAACATCATTGTACAGGGGTAAAATAAAAGGTCTGCGATGCATGTTGCAAACATTATAAATGCGACTACATGCATATCTTTATACTTTGTCAGAAAAAGCTCTTGCTTGGAATTTGTGTTTTATCCCCTTTTCATAGCCTGCTTCACATAATTCCATGTACTTGGCATGCAATGTTTGATGTTTTAGGATGAACCCTGCAGTAAAGTGATAAAACACTGGACATGATAATTGTCTCATTACCTGTGGCCACTTGTGTGGTTTGTCAGGTTCTTTGGGGGCTAAAAGGCCACATTCGGGACATGCACATTACAGTTTTGACATCTGTTGCCCAAGTCCTATTTGGGCCTCCTTCAGTTTACCCCTACAAATCATATTTTTTAAAACTACACATCTCACAGTATTTCAAATGCTAGTATGTTAGCATGTTCAGTGCATTAATTCTACCATCAGCCTTTGTCAAATTTTGTGGTAGTCATTTTGTGTGTTTTACAGCTTCTGGTATATGTCACTGCCAAGCAACAACCCAATATATGTGTGCTTTTTTACACACATTGTATTTCAGGTATGAATTTACAGCACCTGGTATTTGCCACTGTCGTACCACACCCCAATATATGTTCACCAACATCTCCTGAGTACAGCGATACCACCATAGGTTTGTAGTGTAGTTTGGGTGATAAAAGACCAGACTCTGGAGAGTGTTTTTTTTCAAAGTGGGATTTTGAAATCTGGTCATCCTGCGCCTAAATCCTATTTGGAACATCTTTAAAGCCAGCCAATTCAATGTTCCCCATCGAACATATGCCTTTGAAAACTAGACATCCAAGGGTATGTCAAATGGTGGTATTATAACCCTTTCCATGCCAGGATTTTTTTGGAAGATATAGTGCCAATTTTGGTCCTGAGGATGTCTACTTGACAGGAGTAGCAAAATCAAAAAAACAAATGTAGCCAAAATGTGCATTAGTTGAATCTCTTGTATATTAGTTTGTTCTATGAAATTACAACTATTGGAAATTAGAGAAAAAGTACCTCAACTACCTCAACCTTATAGCAAATGTAATATTCAACTGAATAGAAGAATTCTGAAAGCTTAGCAATTCCATGTAATCATACTTCAAATAGCTAAAATACGTTTGAGCTCTGAAAATGCCTATGTTGTTTGGCTACCTCTGATTTTGTTTGTGATGTGTCCTATCAAAGAGAAATATGTGATACTATTAAATCTGACAACCAGAACAGAAGGTATAAGCATTGCAAAAACATAATATAATAAGGTTCACAAAGCCTGCTTTATTCTTGACAATAATCTATTCAGCTCTATTTTCGACATACTTATTTTAAAAAATTTATCAAAATGAAAATCATTGTAACAATATAATTTTGTCTGTATTATGTTGATTTCAATATACCATTTCAACAAAATTACATTTGCTTTTTGCCTAATTAAGTTTTTTTATTCATTATATATAATGATGTTTTATGAAAAATAAATGGTTTCATATCTAGAAGGAAAATAATATATGAAGGCACTGAAAAGATTTATAGCATTTCTGAAATTGCAGATGAAATACACATTAAAATAAAACTATGTGGAAGGTAAACATAAAAGTGGTTTAAATTAAAGAAAATGTTAAGGGTTTTAAATTAATAATAAAATTATGAAGTCTCATTTATGCAGTGTTTGGAAAAATTACACATAGATATGGAAAACTCATATAACTAATTACTTTTGGGGGGTTGTAGGTAGTTTGAGATAATATGAACCATTTCACCCCATCTCCTTCAGTATGGATAGAAGAATTGAATTGGGCCTGTCTACTCTGCTCATGTTTGTCCTAAATTCAGGATGCATATCCAATTATGCATGTTTACATTCATTCACTAAATTAGCCTCTAGAGTTTTTTATGGGAGGCTGTTCCATTTATCTACTATCCTCTCGGTAAAGTAAAAAACAAAATGCCAACCTCTGCAAATTTTTGCAAGAAAGAGTGAGTATTGTTGATTTCAGAGAATAAATCTTAATGATTTATCTATGCATTGTGCAGGGCCAGCTCTCAGCTTCGTATAGGACATTCATATGGCTTGTTTCATCTCAATTTAGCTTTCATCTACAACATACTTAGATAAGTTCCTTTGCTGCCCTGAACTCCCTTCTTACTCTCATTAGCTTTCTCTAACCACGGCAGAATTACAAAATAGACTTTTATCTCACTTATAACCTTCCCCAGCTTTCTCTGCACATGCTCAGTAGAACTCATGTGCTAATGAACTGTCATTGAAATGTATGGTAGTAGAAGCAACCGATCACATGGGGGCAATCTAAGCAGAATAACAGATACTTCATGCTGTTTACTTGTTTAGGTTGTTGATGTGTTGTTAAACATAGCTAACACACCAGTCGTACAGCACTATCAACAAAACAACGCATTTTGCCAAGGTTGGCATCTTACACACAGCATGAAAACATTTCATATTTATGTATTGCTACGGACTTATTGTCAGGGACTGGGTCCCTGTAATGACCCAGAGGGCCCAAAGATGGTGTTTAGGAGATATTGCGCAGTAGCGGAGTTGGACAGGGCCTGGTTCAGGGCGACTGCACTCTCCAGGGTATTGAACAGGTAGGGTTGTGCGGCCACATACCAGCGCCCTGACATAGCAGCAGATGTTGTCCAGAACAAAACAAAGTGATATCCTGCAGGCACCCTGGAGTAGGCATGAGACATAGCTCAACAGAGAAATTTACAGGATGCTGCAGACTGGGAGTAGGGAAGCTAAGCAGAGTAACAGCAGAAACATAGCAAGCAAGGGGGGCAGAGCAATGAACAGGGAGACCGAGCAAGAAACATAGCCAGACAGGACATACATGGTACAGGACACAAAAAAGGACAGGGAACAAGGCAAGGAACACAGGGGGTGGAGTGAGGAGCCGAGATCCTCAGACGCTTCTCCATTAAGCAAGCATAGGATATCTTAAACTCCGATATGGGAAGAGGAGAGAGGAACCAAGATCCTTAGATGATTCAGGGAAAAGAGGGCAAAGGCACATAAAAGACTGACACACATAAATACAGGACTAGTCTAGGACTATATGATAACAATTGGAGATTCTGTCATATCTTATGGCCATAGTATTCTTAGCCCACCACTACGCCAAAGTACTCCAATATTCGGGGAGTCTTAGCACTATACCCTGCCTAATGAATTACTAATAAGCTGAAACTAAACATTAAATCTAAACACAGAACCAAGAAGGATATACGTTTAACCCCTTAACGACAATCCCCGTACATGTACGGGGTTGCCGAACAACCAGTTAACGACAATGCCCGTACATGTACGGGCTGCCGTTAAATAGCTGCATTGCCGCGATCGCTGCGTTTTCGCCGTGATCGGCGGCTTTGCAGCATCCACGGAAGCCTCACAAGTGAGGCTGACCGTGGATCCGGGGAGGGCAGCCCTCGGCAGCCCTCCCCGGAAGAAAAATGGCCGCCGCCGCACCGATCATCAAAGATCGCGGCGGCGCCCGGCTAAAACTGCTTAGGAAGCGATCTAAATCACTTCCTAAGCATAAACTATGTTGCTGACATGCCTCAGTTTTGAGGCACATCAGCAACACTACCCCCCTACCCCGATCGCCTTGTGATTGCTCCGAGGAGCAACCACAAGTGCCATCCTGTGAATGACGTTGCCGTCATTCACAGGATGGCATTAACAATAGATCTGAGTTCACAGAGGGTCTATCCAGACCCTCTTGAGAACTCTCGAGCTCCTCCTGCAGGTTGAATGCAGGTACTGCATCCAACCATGCAAGGTCAATGGAGCACAGCTCACTAATGAGAGTGACTAGTAAAAAAAAAAAATTGGTCAAAAATGTTTAAAAAAACTTATAAATATACCTTAAAAATATGGTAACATGTAAAAAGCCCCACTGTCACCAAAAAAAAAAGTTTTTAATAAGCAAGTCCTAAAATTCTTTATCTTTAAAAAAGAGTTAAAATATTGGCATTACAAATGCCCATAGGGTGTCTAGTATT
>VKOC01000001.1:56163094-56174497 GCA_009364415.1 Spea multiplicata | reverse complement strand
TTTTAATCTCTTTGATGCTACCAGATGCTTCACTTCACTATTCATTATGTAGAGTCAACACTCTCCAGTAGGGAGTGCTGAACTGGCCCTATATAATGTATAATTTAATTTCATTAAATAATTGCGGTTATTCAGCATATGTTTGCATATGGCTATATGTGATAAACATTCATTTTATTATTTTTCAGTTAAAAAGGGAAGATGAGATTCCAATGCCAAAGGTTACTTTCCACCTTTCATTTCCTTACAAAACTCCAGATCATAATACACTCCTATATCTCACCAATGTGTCATCATCTAATGTAAGTTCGATATTACTTATTCATTATACTTTTTAACAAATGTTAAAGTTCGATTTCTGGACCTAGCAGCCCTGGGTAGAGTTTATCGTCCCATGGCTTTTACAAATGTCCTGAGTGATTCAAGAGAGTCTGAGTAGCATTTCTGAATGGGGGGAAAAACAGATTTTCGTCTGAAAGGAATAAGCAGAAAATGAATGGACCAAAAACATAATTTTAACAATTTTAGTCCATTTCAACACAGTTAACATTTCTAGCTTTCTAAAAGATTGCTAATTATACTAATTGGGTCCCTGGCCTTAAGTTAGCAGTCTCTACTGCATCTGGATCTCCATACAGAAAATAAAGAGACTTCTTTAAGAATAAAGAGGAATTCTTAAAAGCAAAACTTATTTACGTACTGCCCCATTCATTTTACTTTTGATACGTATTTCTTCCTGAATGTACTTAATTCATGTGGATGTCTATTGCTTCCTTTATTTTTTAGGTATCTCCATACTACGTAACTAATAGTTTGTCGCCACTGCAGCATAAACACTATTTTTATAATCAATTATTATTATATTTCATTATGTTTATTAAAATATTCTGTAGTACCCATAGACATATTTTTCTGTCTAGAATGTGAACTGCAGTGTTAATCATCTCTTGGATCCTTTGGGGCTGCAATCAGGAAAGTCATATATAATGCCAAAGTTTACCGAACACTCAAGGGATACAATATTGGTAAGCTTTCCTATCTTTAAGAATTGTTCAAAATATATAAATATAAGAATGATAATCATTTTTAACGTATCATAGCATAATTTAATTATTCTGTTATGCCGCAATTACAAATTACGGTAAATTCATGTTGTTTAAATTTAAATCTTTGACTAGTGTGAGTAAATACATCGATATATCTGTATTACAAAACAGGACTGCAAGAGAACTAAATGCTCTTCATTCAGCTGTACAGTGGATCCGTCCGATATTACTCAAGTCAATGTCTCACTAAGAATATGGAAATCAACATTTATTAAGGTACTGCGTGTTCAAAACGTTATTGGCTATATAAGTGATATCGTGTTCTGTTAACATGCCGTGAAAGTAGCATATCACCATGCTCTGGTCCCTATCTGGAGTAGCATGGCGTACAGATTTCATTGGAAATTCATGTTTTCTTTGTTCTATATATATATATATAGCATGAGTGCCAGGAATGTGTGTTTCAATCATCTGGGATCTAGTAGAGCATCTCTCTGGAAATCTTGTATGATGTAGGTACATCAGATCTATAAATATATCTCAAAGAGACTGCCAAAGAATGCAGAAGAACATCACCTTAATTGATATTGTAAGAGGGCATACACTGATGGTTGGAAGGCAAAGTAAACTCTACCTCTATCCCCTACCTGACCCTACTCTCTCTCCTCCATCATTTTAAGAACCTAGAGCCAAAATCAACCCAAGTTGCATCATGTTGTTAAAATCACCGTTTGTCATCAATTGGTACTGTATGTATACAGACATGAAGACATAGAAGCTGTGATTTTGTCTGAGCTTTGGTCATGAAGACATTTAGATATTTAGTAATAACAAGTATATAATAACATCATTGAGTTAACAGGCCTATGGTTTACACTTTATTTGTTGCTCAGCCTCAACTTCCCACAATGCAATGGCAACGGCAAGCAGGCATGGTTACATATAAAGCATGCCCATTTCTACTCACCTTCCATCCAGGTTGACCTATATAGCACCCAATGCTGATAGCTGCCATTTCCCTTTACTATACCATTTACATATGTCTCACAATGGCTTAATTATTATCTTTGAGATCACTTATAATATTGCAAGTCTGGATGACATCTACAGGCATATATGCAGCTTGTTTAACAGGAACAGGTTATTGTATGGTCAATGATTAACTACATTTAATAGAGCCCAGATGGGCTGTATGTTTTAAGGAATTAAATATAAATTCTCCCACACACGGGAATGATCTTGGTAGGCAGTAAACTCCACATGTCTCTTGCTCTTACTGCAAAGATCCCCTTTCACTCTTGTTCTCTGTATGGTCCTATTAATGCACAGGTCATCAGAGATCAGCTTGTATGTTTGTGTAATGATATTATATCCCTCTAGAAATGCAACTGTTCTAGCCTTTAACTAAATGTAGCCATTTTCAGAACTAAAAGGCATTAACTTCTGTTTCACAGGCCAGTATCCACAGCCTGAATTTGGTCCTAAGCGCCATGCTTAAAAGTGAAAGTTCGATACTCGTCTTAAATCCAGAGAGTGAAAATTATGAGGTAAGCATAAACAAACGTGTGTAGTCAAAAATGAAATATGAGTTGTATTTGAATTTGAAATACCTAAAGCATGTAGCAGTGATCCCACAAAGAGAACTAGGATCAGCTCCAAGCAAATGGTCTACTATTTCATTTCGAGGAAGGTGAATGTGAAAAACAGACTTATTTTTCACCCATACTTATTTTTGTATTTTTTTTAATCTGTTATCTAATATATATGCACCCCATCATCATTAATGGACACTGAGATCATGTGACCTCTGGATGCTGCACTTAGTACTAGCAGATACTAGAGGTACCAATGAGCTCTGAAGTCCATTATGTTCCAAGAAGGAGTTCAAATAGGTATCCCGATTATCATGTAACCAGCAACAGTACCCCAAATTCCAAGTGTAGTACGGAAGAATGCCACAATTCAGTATCTCCTGACCTTTAATCAATAATAATATACTGTGTTCAATTGCGATCCTAGTTATAGAACAATCAACTTGTTATAACGTGATTGCTTACTTATCAAATCCTTTTAGACAATGATCAAATTATCCAAAGAACTGGAGCATGGAAAAGTGCCCTTTTGGGTTATTCCACTAAGCATTATTATTGGACTACTCATTCTGGCGCTGATTATATTTGCAATGTGGAAGGTAAGTAAATATTGTCGGAAAATAAATAAATGCTACAATGTATGGGAAGCTTGACTTTTTAAACCAGATTCCAAATAATCTTTGGCATACCTACGTTACAAAAAAGGGTTACTTTAGTCTTAGAAGAGTGTTGCTTCATTATTATTATTGTTACCGGTAGATACAACATACTGGCACAGATTGAGAAGCTTACCCCTTAGCCTGGGGTATGGACCCTCGGCTTCATAAAAGAATATGATTCATTTTCATAAATTTCCTGCATAACCAGTGATCTACGTGTCTTCTTTTTCACAGATGGGCTTTTTCAAGAGACCCTTAAAGGAGAAGATGGATGAATAAATAATTCTTATATATGTTTACAATGTTTTTATTATACTTGAATCCTGGCTCAGGCTCTGTGTTGGCAGATAGTGATTATAGAATGTGTTTCATTTTGTTTTTTGCCATTTTCAGCATTTTGAAATTTAATTTAATGAAGCCTTTTATGTATAAAAATATTTGAATGCAGTTGGGTCCCACAGTGAGGGCTGGGTTCCTCACGAAGCTGACAGCTAATTGTCCAACTTAGAGAAAGGTAGATGTAGCTTGTTAGTCCAACCATTTCTTAACTATTCCTCAACCCACTGGTCATACTCCACCCATATTTAACAATGACCTCCCCTCCCCCACCCATGCTCCACCCACATTATTTTTATAATGAACCCAAACTTTTTAGATACAGTTTTTTCTCAGTATAATATTTATTAGTATAATGGCAACTAGGTAAAGGTGTGTAAATATTACCGTGTTATGTGGCTAATAGCTTGCAAAGATTCATTTAAGGGTGATACTGAAAAAGTAGTGAGATAGTATAGACAAGAATGGAGTATGGAATAAGAGAACGTTAATCATATAGAAGGTGGTATTGACAACATGGGGATATGAAAAATATAGAAGTAGTATCGGGGTTTGAAATCGATGGAGTTGTAAGGATTATTGGTTAAAAAGACCACTAAATAGCAACTTTAATACCCTTTAACCTCTTTCATTAAATAGAAGAAAAATATGGGAAGTTTCCAAAGATAAAATTATCCAACGTTACTTCTTACTACACAAAATGTAACAGACCTGATCATACAGGTATGGCAGGCAATAATCTTAAATAGGTACAGAAGATCTTCTTCTTCTATAAAATGACAAAATGAATGAATTAAAGATTCGTTGAAAAAGGATGTGGAAGTGTTGGCCATCTTTACTTATACTTATACATAACACATGTATCTAGTGCCAACATATTGCCCCATTTGTACAACGAAGATATACAGAAAAAAATACATATACTGCATAAACAGTGACAGATGGTGGGGAGAGCCCTGTTCATTAGAGCTTACAATCTAAAGGACAGACATATTTGTACTCGGACACGTATTGGCCATCTTCCACATGCGGCAAATGCATAAAAACATAGCATGCAGCCATCACCTGTACCTTTATAATCAGGAGGCCGCTGGACTTAAAGTGACAGTGCCGCTTTGTGAACCTGTTTGTATTTTAATCTTGGTATAAGATTCTTTCTAAACCTACATTTTTCTCACCTTAACTGGAAACCACAGATAATGCATTACTAAATATTTTAAGACATTTTTCAGTATTGTATTTTGTATTATTTTTCTACTTTTGCACTGAGTTTTATTAGATATTTGTATTTCCACTTTTTAGTGCATATAGTATAATTTTAGGAAGCTAGGAACATTTTGTGCACAGAAAATGATGTAAATATAGAGTGTTTTATATTTTATTGGACACAAAGTGAAACTAATGGTTTAGCACATTGTAATTAATTAAGTAGTATTAATAAAATGTATCCCAGAAGGTCTGCTATGATAAGAGCTAAAAGCCAAACTCTTCTCTTATTGCAGTGGGTTATTTGTGGGTTCAGATGAACCTCATAGGAAATTAATAGCACTTGGTAGCCAAGAGCTACAAGTTCGAATCAGGTTCATCTGAAACTCTTTATTCACTAAAGCCACGTTTGTCAGGAGAGGAGTTGTTTTAACTTATAGACTTCATTATTAAGGAAGCCCAAGCCTGTGAGATTCTGCTTGGCTGGCCCCGTATAATGTATAGTTAAATAAGTGATATTTGTTCTTAGTTATGCATTATACGGGGCCTCCTCAACCCTTCTTTTTGTAGAAACGTGGCAGCATTGGCCCTTTACAATGAATAGTGAAGTGGGGATGTTGAAACCACAACTTTCCTCTAAACTCTCCTGTTGACTCATCTGAACGCTCTCTATAGTGAATAAACTCCTCTCTCCGATGTTTTTGTTATCCTTCTGAAATAAGAAATGAATAGAAGAGATAAGCAAGTTCTGTGTAAAGAATATGGGAGCTGATAATTTTTTATTCACCTGAACTTGGATGCTCTTAGCATTTAATGGGGATCTCCTAACGTAAATGGTGACCTTCTTTTATATAGTATGTGGTTGTAATTACTAATAATAAACATTAAGAAATGGAATGGTATGTGTTATGTACACCACTCTTTTTGAAGCAAGGATCAATCATATGTATACTTGGTTTTCATGTGTAAATAAAATATCATAAGGGTCACCTTGTGGTTAATATTAAAAATAGCATTTAAAAAGTATAATAAATACAATTAATTGTGATATTTTGTTATACGTTTTGGTTCTACAAATACACAGTCCTAATTGGTGGGATGTTCCTTACAAATAAAACATGTAACAGAAATAAAAGATGGTGGTTATAAAAAAGGCAGATGACAGGGAGATTAAAGAGACAGCTGAGAAAGTATAAGGGATCGGTAAACAAGCTCTGGGGGGAGGGGAATGAGAGGGTCAGAGTGGTAGGCACTGGCCTTCCAAACATCTGTAACTTGGCTCCATGCCTGGGGGATAGCTGTAATTATCAAACAATGTAACAAAAATACCTTAAAGCGAAAGAATACAAATATAAAGGGATGAGTCAATAGGGTCTGGAGGTTGTTGGTCGATCAGAATGGCCGTTGCACATGGAGATAGTGTTGTAGGTTCCCTCCAGTGCAGCTCCCATCGGTCCACTTATAAGGAGTCCACTTGAGATGAGTCCACTGCAGCTACATTTCCAAGCAAGGAGTTCAGAGGTGGATCAGATGCACTGGGATAATCATACCTGTAAGAGTGAGAGCGAGATGGTTGAGATTAATGCAGGTTGCAGGTGAGTAGTTGGATTAAAGCATGAAGACCAGGGATGGGTGTCTGGATAGTCCGGTGTAACTCTCATCTGTCCGCTTATAAAGAGTCCACTTGGGGTGAGGCCACTGCAGCTACATTTCAGAGGCAGGGACATATATGCCTTTTTCATAATGCTGCAGTCTCACAATTCTAACAGAATGTTTCAATTTACAATGAGGTTGAGCAAACAGTACAGCCAGCACAGCGAAATAGGAATACACAAAGGTGCATATTTTAAATTCAAAGCAGGATTATCCGTATTGTTGGAAATTTATTTTATTTTACTGCCTTTAATAAGATAAAATATTTGCATCTACTTTTTGTTGTTATGCCGGCACCTAATTACAATTAACCTGACGTGCACAGTGCTGTCAATAGATCTGAAGGTCTCGTGAGCTCCATCATTCAGTCTCAGGAAGACATCCATTGAGGTCTAAGTGCTGTGCTGTCATTTTGGGCGGTGGTAACGTCGTTATAAATCTGAAAAAGCAGCACTCGGGAATGCATAAAATATGCTTGAAATAAAACATTTTATTAAATAAAGTAAATGTATAAAAATAATTACACATTATTAAGCCAAAATAAAAAGCAGCACTATAATCAGTTGGCACTGTCCCTTTAAAAACCTGCAAGTTTAATGTTAATTGTGGAATAATTGTGAACGGTATATGTGTTATTAAATACCTGCATAGATTAGAGAAAGGACATTATGATAGACTGAACAAATATCGAATGTGGTGAAGAAATAAGTGGTGTTAAGTCTAGGTTAATGGGCTTATTTTTAACACTTAGATGTGCTGTAAATACTGGAACGTGATGACGTGTGTAGCTGTAATGTGTCTTGTTATGCATTCCAGCAGGTTAGACTGTAGAGATTTATTCAGCATTTACCGTAAAACATAGCATTTCCCTCTAAATATTCTGCATGCCTACATTTTTCGCGGGACAATAAAGCATTTTGCCGCCTGAAATCCCAAAGGTATTGATATGTTTTCACACAGCTCTGCAATGTTCATGTCCGTGTTACTGAATTTTTATTAACAGTTTTACTGTTTTTTAATTTTTGAGAAAATTTCAGACACGCACACAGCTGGATCCACAATTTTTTCTGTCATTGACAAAAACGAAAAGGAATAAAACAAAGACACAGATACATGGTCCAAAAGCCGGCATTTCTTTAACCTTTACTTTCTATATTATTCTTTAAAAAAATGAATGACTTACCCAAGGTAGAAAGTCTGTGGTCAGCCAATTCTTCAATGCATCAAGCAGCCAATCAGTGGCAGGAAAAATAAAATCATGGGATTACTTTCCAGGTATGCGCATGGAGGGGTCTTATTACAGCCAGCACTTAAGCAAAATGGCGGTAAGTATACCACATGCCAGGAGGCAAACACATCTCTCGCATGAAAAATTTCTGTAGTGGGCAAAGGGGCAAATGCATTTGGAGGGAATCTGCAGGAGGTAAGTGGCAGGGGCAAAGATTCCCCAATGAGAATTTTTATTAAAATTAAATCCCCCGCATGGCTGTCCCTATAGGGTTTTTTATATACTATTTTCATTGTCCCCATCCCCGGGTTTCCACCAGGAAACTCTGAGACGCACTTAAACAGCTGTGTGTCCCACAACGTCAGTGTGAATGGCTGCAAGATCAATGGGACCACCCATTTATGTCAACGGGACCCCAGACTGATGTCCCGCATCCCGCAGGGGAGGGTTCCAGGTAGCCAGAGCCATAAAGCTCCCAGGTATTAATATATCCCCTTAGGTCTCTTTAATTTACCCCACCACACTGCAAGCTCGTGTTTTTTGCCAACTGACACTTTAGTGAATAGATCACCACATGGCAGTGAGAACAAAGTCTGTTCCTCCGTAAACTGTCAGGATGGGCTGACTAAGCCATTGCTTTGTCTCCAAATAGATTGGAGACAAATAAGAGAATGGGAGTACATACAGATGGCTAACGTGCATTTGTCCAAAAACATTTTATCATGTAAAAGCTAGAAAAAAAGAAAAAAATGTTTTGAAAGTTTAGTAAAATTATGA
This sequence comes from Spea multiplicata, assembly GCA_009364415.1. Lineage (NCBI taxonomy): Eukaryota > Metazoa > Chordata > Amphibia > Anura > Pelobatidae > Spea > Spea multiplicata. The sequence goes on along the minus strand of VKOC01000001.1, from coordinate 56,166,000 downwards.
AGACTTCCTCTTTAATGCCACAACTACCTAATATTTGAAGTAACTTCCTAAAAATGGAAGAAACTTGTACTCCGATGTCTAGAATGATACCGGAGATGCCTGATCTGATAAACAAACCATGTACACATTTTATATTGGGCCATTTTTCTAATGTACTGCCTAATGGCTTTTGCTGGCCTCCTGCGGTTTGTTTTCTATAATGAATGTAATTATTGGCTTTTCTGTAATTATGCTATACATTAGATGTATACGTAAATGTTTTTCGCGTCTGAATAAGTACTGTATGTATACGCCATTAGCTGTGAACAGAGAAATGGGAACGTTTTCATTCATACCATTTAACTTCGAGCAGTCTAGTCCTAGCATGCCAGGATGAGGTCTTCCAAGGTCAGTGGATTAAATGGTTTAAATTCTTAAAAACTAAACATAAACTTATCCACCAGCTGTGATGATGAAGTGATGATTTAGGGAAAACAACAATGCCGAGCAAAACGTTCTGGGATTTTACAGGTAAATTGAACATTTAATTTTTTTTTGCTTCACTGGGAGGGCCATCCCTAAATTTGCTCTGCATAATGCAAATAAACTCCTGCAAACTACCTGGCTAGTGAATCCATTGCTTAGTCCGTCGTGGAGGTTTATTCACGAAAAGGTTGAGTCATTAGCCAAGTTGGATGTTACATGGCTTAAATTGTAGTCACTGGCAAAATTTGGTTACTTACAAAATCAGCAAAATAAAGTTGCTGCCAAACTTGTGACTTGTATGTGAATGCAAGCGCTTGTGAGTTTTACACTTACACTACTGATATGTGAAAACAATTAAATAAAGAAGCATAGTTGCCAATTGTTTTGGGATAGATAGGCCTGGACTGGCCATCTGGCACAATGGGCAAATGCCCATTAGCATAGCCGGGAACTCTCACCCCCTGAATCCTCCAGGTTGTGGGATCGGGTCTTGACATGCCCCATTCCCCGCCCATTTCCCCCTTTAAATGGGGGTGTCAGCTGGATCGCCCACCGACATTAGCGGGACCGCCCACTGACATCAGTGGGCAGTCCTGGCCTCATCCTGCAAGGGTATGCTCCTGGTAGCCAGAGCCCACAAGTTGCCAGGTGTGCCCATTAGGCTGGTGGTTGACAGGGATGCAGATTGTAACAGGTCCTGACATATCCAGATGCCGGCTGGACGTACGTTACTTGCCAACTGCAGGCCTTAAAGTGCCAGGCACTTAAAGTCTGGCCCTGGGCACTATATACACAGAATTTGTGCAGATATTATGCCATGTTGCCACCTCAAAGTTCTTTGTTCATCTGCCTTTACACAGTATTGGAAGCTAGATTTAAATAAAATTAGAGCTAGTAGCATTAAAAATGTATAAACTTTTATACAAATGCTGGAGACAATTGTAGCTGTTAGATCATGATTAAACGCTTCATTTCACGGCAGTTCACTTACAATCCACCCAACTAACCTTACAGCTGCTCTATGGGTTTCAACTCTGTGATCTCTTTGTGAACCATATGGATATTCATAGATATTTCTGGATTTATCGATTTTTGATTCTTGCAAGTGCCTTTCTTCACATTGATTGAGATGGTGGTTTGCAGAGGGATTTTGATGTTTTGGAAAGCTACAAGAGGAGAAAGGGTCTTACACTGCATCAAATAAAAAGGACTAATGAGGACTGGGTGGGCAATATTTAAAGAAAACACAATTATTAACCAGGAAATATGTAATATTCAGAAAGTATGGAATTATATACATCTATTCGGAAAGATACTAATATGAATAGACTGTTTTTTATTCCTAATTTTATAATGAATTTACTATTTAAATCCGAGGTGCATTTTCTAGTTTTGTCACCAGGTGGTGCTATTGTATTCTGTGTTGGAAGTTTTCCATCTTTTCTGCTCTACTGGGTTTCACAATGTTTGCAAATTTGTGTGAAAAGAAATTCAGCTTACAAATCATGGTAATGGTTAATGAAAAATGTATAAAATGAAATGTAAAATTAAGAGTTATAATCTTAACACTGTTGGTTTACAGTATAATTAACATGAAAAAGCACCACTATAACATTCAAGATTTTTGTTGGAAACAAACCTGGGAGTTAAATGTAGGAATAAAATTCCCATAAAACTAAAACATGTTGGTTGTTCTATTTAACCACAAGAGACAGACACAGGCTGCACCTACTTTTTTTTTTTTCAAATAAAAGTTTATTGAGGACCAAGGAGATAAAAAATGTGAGCACATGAAGAGCGTACGCAATCAGCAGTTGAAATACAACAAATCAGGATCGAAAGTATAATTGCGGACGGAATTACAAAAGGTGGTCCAGTTGTTAATCAGTATCTCTGGTATTTATGGATACTCGGGATGGCTAGTTGTCTCGGCTCAAATTAAGACTCCCACAAAAGACTAATCCGTGCCCTGCGAACCATGGAGCCGCACTCCAAAGACAATCCACAAAAGACAGGTTTAATAGAAAGTATTACATGAACGTAATCAAAGTAATGTAGCTTAACCCATTTCGCACAAGGTGCTTAACCTATTCACAAAGGTGGCACTACAAGCCTACCCCGTGTGCATCGCCTGGTATTTATGGATATTGACAACTGAGATGTAAATCTGGGTCTGTCCTGTGGAAAGTATTTCAATTCTTAGGTGCTCACCAAGCATCACTGAAGCCTTTCTTTTGGAGGAATGACACACTCTTTAAGAATTTAGTTGCATTTAAACACAGGAAGGTGGACGTATTCCTCTTGTTCTATTGGATGCTCCCTCTTCTTCCATGCCGCTTTTACCATTAGAGAGCTGAACGTCAGCATATGACATTTTTTTAGACACTTAGCCTCAGAAGGTGACAAGTAGTGAAATAATGGCAGCATGTAGGTCTGTGACT
>VKOC01000001.1:56134201-56162994 GCA_009364415.1 Spea multiplicata | reverse complement strand
CCACAAAACCAACTTCAACATTGGTGCCCGCCTCTGCTCCCACCCAAAGGCTAAACATTTTCCTAATCGCATGCAGAATATTTTGGGAAGTGTGCTTTTCATCCATCACTTCTGCATGGAGAAGGAATGATCGGTAGCCTGCTGCAGCAACTTCCTTAGACACACCGGGCTGCCACCAGTGTGCTGTCAAAGAAAGAAAGGCATGCTGGGCGCTAGGTGCACTCCACAAATCTGTAGTGAAATGAACACACTGACCAGCAGCCTTGGAAAGCTCCTCTTTCACTGCTGCCACACAGGACCGATACAGCGAGGGGACAATGTTCCTGCTGAAAGTGGAACGTGACGGAACTGTGTATTGTGGAGCCACAGCCGCCATCAATTGTTTGAAAGGCTCCCCTTCAATCATGGAGAAGGATGCCCCTCCAACAGCAATGAACTGACCAATAAGTCGCGTTACTTTATTGGCCTGCTGTTTGGGCATCGTTCTCTTGGAGTGGAATGCCCCAAATTCTTCCAGGGTGGGCTGGCATGCAGTGCTCCAACCTGCCTTGGTCTCTGGCTGCCAGCACTAGCTGCTGCTATTGGCTCAGAAGCAGCTGTTGGGGTTTTACCACTGCCTGCACTACGTTTTACTTCTGCATCTTTCCCCAATAGCACAGCGTTGTGTTGAGTGCTGAGGTGATGCTTCATGCTAGCACTGGTGAAATGGCCAGACACTTTCCCTCTGCTTATTAGCTTCCCACAGTGTTTGCACTTTCCATAGCGCCCTTCTTCCACATTTTCAAAGTGCTCCCAAATTGGGGCGCGCATAGCCTTGGGGTGTGCCTTGGGTGCTGCTTGTACTGCTCGGGGTGGATGAACAGCGGCAGAACTAGTGGTGGTGGTGGTAGTGGCACTGGTGGTACTACCAGTACTGGCCATAGTGGGACTGCTAATTGCTTGAAGTCTAGCAGATTTGGTAGGTTTTGCTGCTGCTGCTGCTGGTGGTGGTGATGATCGCAGCGGAGAAGGTGGAGGCTCAGGGGAAAATTGTGCACTAGTCATTTGTACACTGCTCCCTGAGGAATCTGATTCCTGGCCACTAATCTCCTCTACTTCCTCTGGCTCATAGTCTAGTTCTTCATTAGCCAGATCAAATGGAATTCCTGCTAGGCTGGAGCTAAGACTGATATCGTGACTAGTAGTAGTAGTAGTGCGAGCAGGAAGAACAGACTCTACACTTGGCCTCTCAGTCTCAGGCTCCTCTGGTACCTCGCTAGCTGGATTTCCAGTACTATGTGTAGCCATCTCTAACTGTCTTTACAAAAATACTGTAAGGACTTGGTGGCTTGCTAGAGGTACTAGGAGGACATGGCGTGGCGGTACCGGTGGGAACAGTAGGCGCAGCACTAGTGGTGGTAGACGCGGTAGAGGTGGGGGTGGTGGTGGTGGTGGTTTTCCCTACAAAGGAATGAGATCGCTTTGGTTTGGGACCCCTCTGAGTCTTGCTGCTAATTTGGCTCTTCTTGGTACCGTGCATGCTGCTTGTGGATGGGGAAGATGATGCTTGGGGCAAAAGGCACTTCTTTTTAGTCACTGGGCTAGTACTACTTGTGCTACCCTTTAACTTTGAACGTGCTGCTGGTGCTTTAGGCTTTCCGTAAAAAACCATAGAGCTTGTAGGCCTAGCCGCACTACTACTGCCTGCTTTTGGTGCCTTTCCTTTACTTGATAATCCTTCAAGCAATGCTTCCCCAAATGATAAGCGAGAGCTTGGCCTACTTGGCCGACTAGACTGACGCAAAGGCTGCATCTTAGAACTGGCGCTGGTGGTGGTGCTGGTGGTGGTGGTGGTAGATGGAGCTTGTCCCTCCTTAGTCCCAAAAGGAGGATCCATTTCAAATTTTGTGTTGTGTGTGTAGTGTAGTGTAGTGTAGTGTTTAAAAAACTATAAAAACAAAAAAAAGGAAAAACAAATTAAAGACAAAAAAAATAGAGGAAGTTCTCTTCAGTGCTACTAAGTAAAACTATGCACTACTGCACTGTGCTGTTGTGTGCAATCTGCCAAAGTGCTAAAGTTATTTAAATTGTTAACTCAAGATTAACTATTTTATAACTAGCAGTATTTTATTTTTAATTTGAATTTACACGGGCCTAAGAGCTTAGCCTACTACTATGCTAGCCTAAAGCTATATTTCCTTACTATAAGTCTACCTCTAGGCAGACGCTCTCAAACCCACTAAGCTAAAGTGAGGTTAAATCAGATTAAGTATATGATTTCTTAATTAATATTAAGTTATATAATATTAATAGATTAGAACTAATTTACTAATATATATTATGTATTATAGATAGAAGAATATAGATTATGAATTAGAATTTAGAATTAGAATTACTTATATTATAGATTATGAATTAGAATATTATTATTTATAATATATTATAGATTAAGATTAAAGAAGATTAGAATTATTTTAGTACTACAGCTAGTAGCTTGAAGCTTTGCTTAGTACAGCTCGTCACAGTCAATTTTTCTTGAAAAGAATTAGAAATAAAATAAAATGTCACAGCAAAACAGTTAGCTTCACTGCTTGCTGCACTCACTAGCCCAACAAGTTCACTTCACTGATGGACTGAGGTGAGCAAAACACTAAGGGTACTTTTAATAAAATTGAAATAAAATGTAAAATAAATGAGAAAATCTTTGCAAAACAGTTAACGTCACTGCTTGCTGATCAAAAAAAAAACACAGCACTTATGCGGCTGCACTCACTAGCCCAACAAGTTCACTTCACTGATGGACTGAGGTGAGCAAAACAAATGAAATAAAATGAAAGATTAATTAAGAAAAATTGACTTGGTCTCTTACTGTTGCTAAAACAAAGCACAAACTATAGCGCTGCAGCACCAGTACTAATAAGATTAGCTGAACTATACGCTAGTAGTAATTAATTAATATTATTACTTTTATTTATAGCTAATTTAATTAACTATTAAGATAAGAAGGAATTAGAGAATTATTGATATTACTGATTTTAGATTAGACACTAGTAGATGTCTTGAATGTCTACAGTACACTCTACACTAGTATACTATTACTAACTATAACTGACAAATATATATATAATTTTATAATGAATTCAATTATTAATTATATTAATTAATATTACTGATTTTAAATTAGACACTAGTAGATGAATGTCTACAGTACACTCTACACTAGTATACTATAGTATATAACTATATATATTATATATATATGACTGACAAATATATATATATATAATATTATAATGAACTATTAAATTATAGATTCTATTAAATTGTAATTTATAAATTCTATTTAATTTATTTAAGCAGGACAGGCAATAGGCACTAGTGCCAGCCCAGGGCAAGGGCACCCCAGTGCCACTGAGGCACTGGGTGCACTGTCAACTCAACAGCACTTACACTAAAGTTGATGACAAATTAAATTAAAAAAAATTAAATTAATCAAATTATTATTATTAAATATATTAATTAAGTAGCACTGAAGTGAGGATGAAGTACACAGTGAGAAATGGCAGGCTAAGGCTTACCAGTCTCACACAGAACAGAACAATCACAATCAATCTCTCTCTGTAACGCTCGGATGCAGCACAGCAGTGTTGCCAAAGCAGTCACAGCGAAAAATGAATGGATCTCTCAGGCAAGCTCTGGTCTTATAAAGGCGCCTTCAGAATTCAAAAAACAGCAGCACAGGCATTGGACGAGACCCTTAGCGTTACGTCACAAGAGTGAGCTGATTGGACAGACGAGGATCAGCTCACTCCTGTTTGAAATTTTGGCGGTTGCGCGGCAAAAACGAAGACGATCACGAAGAATCTTCGATTCTTCGTGATTGTGAGTCTTCGTCTTCGCCTACGGTTTGCCGGCACTGTATTCTGTTCTACGTTCCTTCGGAACGAACAAAAAAACGGCCTCTTCGTGCTCGTTTTCATGTTCGCCCGAAGACGAATGCACAAGTCTAGTTTACGCTTAGGATTATAATGTCCTTAATATTACTTGGGGAGATCTTAAGTATACAAATATTAAGCTAATTCTTACATTTGATAAATCTAGTTAATTACATTTATTTTTATTAAAATGATTTGTTTTTCTTTCCAAATGTATTTAAATTCAAGATTGGTCTGTAAATGTGTTGAATCTGAAAAGGTACAAAGGGTCCTCCTGTTCTGTGAGTAGTAATGGCTAACAGTAAGTAGATCATGGACACGATTTGGTTGACGGTGGCCGACAAACTGGTGGGAGTGAGTGAAGTTCGCTAAATTCAATTAATCTTGAGATATTACTAATTGCATTGATCCAGTTGACGGCAAAACACCATTTTAAGCATGACTGGGTGTACAGTTAACAACTTTTAAGTAACAATATGTACCCCTGAGTTCCTGTTTCATGCCATAAAGCAGAGCTGTACGGCACTTAAATGTCCTTCTCTGTTTAGGTTTGAACCGTATGACCTCTGATCATAAAGAGTGTCCCATTCTTACTGCGTTACATGTGGGGTGAAGATTTCATTTGGACATATTTGAAATGATTTATACATTGAGATGAGGTTGCCCCTCAGGTGCTATTTCCTCTTTATAGCTAAAATCCCCATTAACTTTATTCATTTTATAGCTCTTCTTTTTGGTATTAAATCACATCTTTTTAATAAGCCAATATTAAGCTGCATATTCAAACCCATTGAAAACAATGCATTTTGAGCCGGTGCATGTACGGGCTTTGTCATTAAGGGGTTAAAAATGGGCAGACAAGATGGGCATAACGGTTCTTATCCGCCATGAATTTCTTTGTTTTCATGTCACCTGTTCATCTTTCACTAGAAAAAATATACAATGGCAACAGCGGAAATCTTTTCATTCACATTCACAGGAGACGTCAGACTCGGATAACGCCCTCGCTCTGCGTGTTAATATTGCAGCACAGAAGCCTGGAACAAGCCCCACTCTAAATCCTTATTCATCTGGCTCAAGTGAATGGTTTGTAAGTAAAAAAACAAAGAAAAAAATGGCACGTGTACAAGCGTGTAGTGTGCACTTGTTTATCTCTGTGTCTCTGCCAAGCCCAGTCCATCGCTACTCTTCCATGCGGAACAAAAGAGAGAGAAAAAGAGTAACAGGGAAAGACATATGTTGGGAGAATAGATTTCAGTTGACAAGATCTCATCCAAGCCTACTTAGACTTGAATCATATTACGCAATCACCCGAGTGACTTTTTTGAAATGTAAATTTTATTTTAGATATTTTAAATTTGATTTTAGATACCCTTTCTGAAGGACTGCGGGGAAGACGAAGTCTGCATTTCTGATCTTTCTCTACAAATTGTACAGAAACCACGTGACATGTAAGTCCAGCTATTTTCCGGTTAGAAAATGTCGTCCTGGTTGTAATTAGTACAGACATGTTTAGTCATAGTCATTCTTTTAATAGTATTCTTAAATAAAACCTTGTTTTGTAGACAATAATGTTTTTGTAGGCAACATTAATGTTTCCTTTCAAAGTGGACGCCAAAAAGAAGAAATGTGCTCTGCCCAATAAATTCTCACTTATCACTTATTTTCAGCAATAAGGCAACACATTAGATAAAGGAAATAAGACAGCATGGGGAGGAGGTACAACTAGGGTGACCACAACCCCAACAGTTCTTCCTACATTAAATTCTATTTAATTTTTAACTTAATTTTACTGGAAATTCTTAATTATAGTGTGAAAAAGGCAGGTACTGGGATGTTGTTGCCATAGAAGCTGAAAGTGCATCTTAAGTGTTTCTGTAATTTAAACGTAATTACCAAAGAATAGAATTCTAAGGTTTATTTGCATAACTGTCTGAGAACTTAATAACTGTTTTTAGTGGAATGTAATCTTTAAAGATTTTGGGCCACTAAAAAATGTTAAATTAATGTAAAGAACAATGCAGTATAGAAGACCAGATTTGTATAAAAATGTGAGTCCATATGACCATGACATAAATGTTTCTTTTTTCTTATTAACAGCACCCTGCCCTTTATCGTCAGCAATAAAAACAAGCAGTTATTATTTCAAGTAACTCTAAGCAACACAAAAGAAAATGCATACAACACAAAACTGCATGCCGTCTTCTCTGAAAATCTGTTCTTTGCATCTTCGACATCTCCAGTAAGTATAATTATGCATGGCACTCCTGGGCTACTGGAGTCTTCTGTGTTCCCGAAAATAGAATAAAATAAAAAAAAATGTTTTAAGCTGGATATAGAAAAGAACCCGGCAGAAGTATATAGCGCATGATCAAAGGTAAGCAGAGTACATGTGGGTTTCTTGAAGGCTACTTATACGTCGTACCACATTCAATGTTCTCACACTAATCTGCTTAACGGGGAAGTTGGGCTGATTGCCAAGCGTCTTATAAGTACGTTCAAACAGGACATGAGAAACCTGTGTAAATAGTCATGTTTTAAAATTTCTGAATAAAACAATCTTTATGACTAATCACATGCAAAGCATGGGGCCAGTTAACGTATTGTTATTTTTATTGTATGACACAGATATTAGTGGTCATTTCAACCATTTTGAGTTTGTGATTATACCATTTTTTTAAAACCAGCCTCTATTGTCTTTTGCAGAACGATGGGACTGAAGTTCTATGTCAAGTTGGTAATGCACAGAGCTCAGTCAACTGTCTGGTCGGTTTTCCTTTTTTGGGAGAAAAACAAACGGTAAACTGCTTTACAGTACCAAATATGATCATTTCTCCCTGTTACAGACGGGGTTAATGGAGTAACTAAAAAATAAATAAATAAGTACACTGAGCGCACAAATCACTGTTTTCGGTTATTTTAATGGGGTAACTGTTCTGTCCCCAGCCACTTACAAGCATTTGAATACTAGCCTCCCTGAAAAGACATTGAGTGATTCTCTTAATAGATTTTGAAATCACTTAGGTCTAGGGGTCCAGCTACAAACAGAGAATTCTATGAGAGATGACCACCACAAACCTGTTTGCCCCATCTCCCCCATGGTCTAGCAAGGAGCTCTATCAGCACAGACCTTTCCTCTCCTGTTTCTGGACACTGCTTGTTATTGTGGACTCAGAACATATGGTTACGACACAGAGCCACTGTTCTGACCTGTTCAAAGGCGTAGAAGGTAGAAGGACACCCACCGTTTAGTTGTACCTGACTGGTTCGCTTATCCATGTCCCACCTTTTACTTTACGAAAGGATTAGAAACATTGAACTTCTCAAAAGAGAAACTATGTAGTTTAACAGCATTAAAGTATCAGAAATGTGAGCAGCAGGATTAGGCAGAATGAAGTTCTTTCATTATACCTCCCCTGGGGTACAGCGAACATATAAACTGGAAAGTGCCTGTGAGTAGCTAAGCATTGTACTGCGGAGTACTGCATTTACACAATAGTTACAACACCATATGTTGGATTCTCCTACTTTACTTCTATAGATACTCTGTAAAGTGCAATATACAAGCAACATACATTTTTTTCTATATTTAGGTTACATTTGATATTGGATTTGACTTCAACCTCAAATATCTTCAAGACAAAGCATTTATATACTTCAAAGTTTCGAGGTATGTGCGTGTTGCTCTAGACATAATGGGACTTTCACATATAGGTTCAAAGTTTATTCTGTTGGATTGATCTAAAGACCATTTGTTCCGCTGTCTTTACAGTGAAAGCAAGGAAGAAAACGAAAACAACAATGCGTTCAACGTATCTATCCCAGTACGGTATGATACGGAGATTCATTTTACAAGGTGAACAGTTTTCCAGAATAAGTCACATTGATATATACACCAGTCTTAATATTTAATGTTATTATTTTGATAATAAAAAAACACAGAAATGTTAAATAACAATTTCAAGGTGCAGAGGTCAACCCAGCCCCGGAGTGACTATTGGGAGATGGTACGGGCGGTCACTCATATATTCATAAAGGATAAAATGTATTTCCCTGTCCTAATGTATCCTGTGGGACTTACTGCAGAAACAATAGGAAGATAGATTGATGATTTGATTGGTTAATGTATAGATAGCATCAGTATATATATATAATATTATATATATATATATTTTATATATATATTGAATAGCGTCAGTGCATAGCAATTGCATTTTGTAGGTTAGCTGGTGTTGGCTTGAGCCAACATCTGAACATCTGGCTCAGCTTGGCTTGAGAAGAGTGGAGGAATGCAAGCCGGAGTCAAACTGACTCAAAGTCCACTGCAGTAAAGTTTTTTTGTTCCCCTTGAACAACTAGAACTTTCCTTAGGTTGTGATCTACTAGATTGGCCACCTCTGATACCTAAGGGGACAGGGTGAGAAAGAATCTCTTTCTTTCTGTGTTTTCATGGGGCATATAATATACCATTTTTATAAATATAACTTTAAGATTTAAATATTAATTTAAACATAACTTTTAAGATTTAACTGAAATATTGCTTCCATAATTTATCTAATTTTTTCATATTATGTTTATTTTGTACCCTTGGTGATCAGCCCTTGTCCCTTTTTACATGAATGTTTTATTTTTATGTGCTTTTCACAAAATGTGTTGTTCTTAAAACAAAGAGACAGTAAAATATACTATTTTTTCCTGATTTGCATTAAAAGGACCACCAGCATAAACTTTTACGAAGTTTTTCCTGATTCTAATGTTGCATCGGTGGTAAACAGTTTTGATGAAATTGGTCCAGAATTCAACTTTTCATTAAAGGTCAGTAAATTCATAAATAATGAAATTGAAACTTCCGTTGTGCTCTGCTAATCACATTTAAATGCATGAATATTAAAGTACATGACTGGCAGATCATCATATGAACTTCTACTGTTGAACCTGACCTTCATCATTTACGACCTGGTTATTTTTCTGCGGATATATTCTTTCTCTTGGATACAAAGGATTTATAATAATTAATGCATAGCCTTCTTGTCCCAGTGTGGTCAAATTATTTAAGGGGAAAGATTTTGATTTCATAGCACCAGTCATACACGAAAGCTGGTCTAATAAAATTAATTCAAGATAAGTTTAATTAGTTAACCAGTGTAAATACCTGTTTCAAATTCACTAGCTTAGGAAATGGTCATATGTGCAGGCATCCAGATGAAAAGCCAATTAAATTCTAAAACAAAAACAGGACAAGAGTAAAGCATACAAAAGTATAGGTCAAATGGATTATTGTTTATTTGTATAATGGGGTAAGAATGTCTTCAGACAGGAAGATCAATTGGTGGAAACAGTGGGTGTCAAGTAGTGACACCAACTGGTAGTAGAGAGTACTACACTCTGTAATCAACACAAGATTATGGGCATTTCTGTGAGTAGCAGCCCCTGGTGGTGAGAATATGGCACTGCACATTCCATAAAACTAAACATTCCTTATCGACTTATTTACTGAAAGTCTTATTTCTAGTGGCTTATGCATACCAAACATTATGAATGTAAAATGAATTGAAGAAAATTTGCCACCCCATAATCTCTCATACAAAACAATATTTTTGTAGCTAAAACTAAAAGCAAAACTAATACACACCTTGAATAGAGAGAGTGGTAGGTTTAATAGAGAGTATTATTATATAGTGCTAAATACACAATACTTACTAGGCTATAGTTAGTCTTATGATTGAAAAACATCCCACAGCCCCAGAATTCTAAAACTGCTTATTGGCTTATTATCAAAGTAGTTGAATGAAAAGGTAATTAAAAATGTTATTGCATAACAATAGCCTTTATATGGAATGTCTAAAGCGACAACAGCATTTCACTTAAATTACTAAAATCAAAAATTATTTTTTTCCAACAGGTATATCAGTATGATTTTGTGATTTTCTGCAGTTTTTCTATATTCTTCCTAATTGTTATTAGTTCATGGTTAATATACATTTGTTTTCCTTTAGATTAGTACTGGAACCATCCCAGTTAGTGGAGCATTTATGACTGTCAATATACCACAGTTCACTAAAGAAAACAACCCACTAATGTACATTACTGGAGTTCAAACAGATCAGGTACGGGTTTATTTGTGTAGTAGTGCCATTATTGCTCGGTTACTTTACAAATACAAGTCTGAAATGTTCTGTTGACTTTGTAGGGCAGAGACCAACTATGTCTTTCTATACTGCTTTAAATATGGTCGCTCCCCTTACAGGGGCAAACAAAATATATTTTATTTAAGATTGGAAAGAAAGGTGGGTGCTTTCTTGAATTTTCGCTCCTAAATGGTTAGAGTAAAGAAGAAAAATTGTGTTGAATTTGCCAACTTTTTTTTGCAAGGCCTGGGACTCTTCTTAGCATCTCTAGTTATAAGCAATAAAAAAGATTATATCGCTCTGTACACCTGCAATACTGATCAAAGCAGATCTTTCCCAAAATATTATTACTGCAGTTCAGTACACTGAAAAAAACCCCTTTTTTAATGATATTCACACATTACAAAGCTGTATATTGGTAGCTGTCCTTATATAAATACCATGAGACCCGTTGCTGTTCTTAGGATCATCATGATTGTCATTTCCAATAATTTATCTCTCCCCGGATTACTGATGATTGACAGCAGGGGTAAAATCGCCCCAAGATTTTAAACCGAAAATATCCAAATTAGGTTACAATTATTGCCTTAGGTTTCCATAATAAGTTATTGCAGTTATTCTAAAACCTGTGGAGATGAAACTTTCCTTTTAATTAACCGATTAACCATTCTCTCACCATACTGACTACATATCTTCTTATCCGCCATATAGTTTTATTTTAGCACAAACTGCTAGTGTGAAATATTTCCATGTCGATGTTTTTTTGGGTGCATTTTAAGGACATTTTAAACACCATATGTAAAAGTAATTATTGTGCCTAGGTATTACCATGTGGAAAGACACTTCATGAGTCTTTATTGGCCTGATGCGCAAGAATGAAGGAATTTTAAACTTGTGTTAGGAATGAATCCCTAGCACGACTGGTTGGACAGCCTAAAAATACAATAGCCTTTATTCAGGACTTTCTGACTCTGGTGTTTCAGTATTTTAATGGATGAAAGAGATGTGCCAGATTCATTAACCTTTTCTTCTGTAAATACTAGAGTACTTAATCTTCAGTCGCACTTCTTTCCACTTACCTCCTTCAGCAAATATTTTGGAACATCCTTGTTATACTGTTAAAGAGATCACATGAATAAATATCATTTTCTAATGGGACATAACAGCTTGGAGAAATAGTTTGGGCAGCACATACAGTGCCTCTGAAACGCTTCAACTTTTAGCCAAATTTCAGATCTGGGCCATTGTTTCTGGAGAGGTCCCCAGTGGAAAATATGAACATACTTTCCCTTTTGTTCCATGTTTAGGTTACATGCAATGCAAATATAAACCCACTTGAAATAGGAAAAAGACCACATTCAAGTTCTTTTAAAGAGGAGACCTTTACAAATACACAAGAATTGGTAAGTGTACCTTATTATTTACAAAATTGTTGGCGTTGTGGCAGGTATTCTGAGTTTACTGTATATTCTTTGTGAGAATTGTTTCATTATGTGTAAAGCACTAAGGCTGAAGGTGACTGCCATAGATTTGGAAGCAGCAAAAGTATTAAAACAGTAGATGCTTATGTATTAAAATATCAAGTTTTCCTCATTTTTTCAGGTAGCACAGTTTAACCAACACAACATTATCTGCTATCTGGCTAAATTTGGTTCAGCCTGTTAAGCTTGAAGAGTTGTTGGAAAACCATCTACTTCAGATCTATTGTCTATGGCCTAGACTCATAAATCATGCGGCTATGGTGGCAATCTTGGCTAATACAATAATGGTTTCAGAATATAATGGCCCCAAGCTAAATGTAGAAAATACCAGGGATGCAGAAACAGGTGGCAGACTGCATTAAGAGTATTTTAACTGAAGAATTGATTTTAGTAATCATTACGACATGCACAAGAGAATGTGCTATTTTTGCAGATTAATTTAAGTGACTGTAATATATGTTATACATAAAATATTCTGTACCCACACCCTATTTTGAGTTTATTCCATCTTCACATAATAATCAACTTCCCTTTTCTTTTAAAGAATTGTGATAATGCCAAATGCACATCCTTTAAATGCTCATTTAAAGATCTGCCGGTCAGAGAAGACTATTTTGTCAACGTGTCTACCAGGATCTGGAATGGTACTTTTGCAGCTGTAAGTATTGCTTTGAATTTTTCATTATTTTACCTTTACAACAATAAGTTATATGCGAGATTAACCTATCCTGCAATAGTTTTATCATGTGCTACATATCCGTTGTATGTAATATTAGTATCTTGTATCAATGTATCTCTAAAAAGGAATTTTTCCAAAACAAAATCAAAATACATAAGATATTGCAGGTGTCACAACCAGTTGAGCTCAATCTGAGCTCCAGAGCATGGCCATCATGCGTTCGGAAGGATTTCATTTGGATCTCCATCTGGGACCTACAGGAGCTTGCATCTTAATACCTTTGGCTGATAAATACAGGATGCATTTATACAACTTGTGCTTCTTTCATCCCTTAGGAAATATTTTTCAGTCTTGTTTCTCATGAAAGTGTTTATGAAGAGCAATTTGGGTGGAAAGTGCTCAATGTTGTTATAATTTTGCCCAAGAATTGTTCCCTATGTTCCTTAGAATGCTGGGTAACACCAGCGCCTTCTACCCAAGAGAAGCTCTGCCTATGGCAAGTCAATGGATTTAAATGTATATGTTTTATAACCAATACATTTGCACATGTCCTTAACACCTAATGTAGAACAATAAAAGTGAGTGCCCTTTTCCAAACAGTTTCTAGAATACAGTATTTTCCTTTCCTCTTATTTGTCTCTTTTGGGTTTTTTTAGTCATCTTTCCAGTCGTTAGAGCTGGTAGCAAATGCGAAACTTGAAACCCTGAACTCTGAGATATTTGTTATCAACAATAACAATCAAAAGGTAAGCGTTAATATAATTTAATATTTATAATTGATATTCAACTTCATGCTACTGCAGTCACTGGTTACATTAGAGTAATATAGTATAGTATCGTACAAGCAACTTGGTAGGGAGACCATTGAGTATGTTATTGTCAAGAAATAGCATTGCAACTTCAAAACTAAAATCAAAGTTGCAAGTGATTTTCTTGGCTATTTAATACGGTCTTCCCATTATCTGTACCATACCTTAATTTCATGCTCCTCTTTACAGATGCAGGTTTTGTAAGAGTAAATAAAAAGTAACTTTGTTTAAGAGGAAATACATAAAATACTTGATTAGTAACAGTGTGTTACTTCAGCAGAGACGGAAGGATTATTGGAAGTAACACATAACGGATGGTACATAGCAAAACCCACGGTCATTGTACATTTAAACTCATTAAAAGGGGGAAGATAAATTCAAACAAAACCAAATAAAATTTTAATGAATGGATGTGCAGTAAAAGTGGAAATAAAATTGTAATCTTGACGTATTACTTACTCTATAGAAAAATTATAAAAGCTCGTTAACTATTACTCATACCGTACCAATAAATGGCACTAAACATGACTTAAGTTCTGCGTTACATATTGGTGAAACTAAGGGGTATTTGATTACAAGATTAGGGTGGACAGGTGACTCCTTTCTCATAAAAAGTTGATTATGGACCCCATAAATTATTTTAATGCTGCAATATACAGTTTCTATGTGTCCATAGTCAAAGAAGAAATGTTATCATCTTGTATAAGCAGCAGTCTCTAAAATATAATCTAAACCTAGACAGTAAACTTCTTCAATTGGATTTGAATAAAACACGCATGCAGTTTACCTGGTGGCAAAAGTTGTAGCCTTTTGTTACGAGTGGAATTGGTGCCATTGAGAGGAGATGCAAAGTGGTTCTTTGCCTCAGGAACAATGACTGTACATCCAGCCATTTCTAGTTACAGTACTTGGAAAGTATTTACAACTATAATAATTTTACTCACTCATTTTTCCTTACAGATTCCACTGACAATCATAAAGCCAGGAGAGAAGACGGAAGTGCCGATTGGAGTTGTGATTGGAAGTGTTATTGCCGGGCTGCTACTGCTTGCTGCCTTGATTGGTGTCTTGTGGAAGGTAACCAAAATATCATGCCCAAATATTTTATTACAATGCATACATGATGCTATTCGTTAAAATACCCTATCCGAAACAAAATCGATATCCAATAATTATAATTTGCCCATCTTCCCTCCTGATACAAAGCCAACGAATGCAACAATGGAATAATGTTTGCTCTTATTATGTATTTATCTTTAATGATTTCTTTTGGTCATTGTAGCTTGGCTTCTTCAAGAGAAAATACCAAAAACTTCAGAAAACAGAAGATGAACTCGCAGAAACGACACAATTAAACTAATATATGAACAAATAGGACTGGATTGCCCGTGTTGCTGCCATGCTTTAGCACTGAAATCGATGACCGAGGTGTCTTCACTTGACAATATATTTTGTAAGGATGAATGACAAAATGTTATCTTTGGAAGAAATGTATTCTTATATGAAACTGCAGGGCAGTTTTCGGCATACTTTTTTATATAGCAGTTAAATTGACTAGCTGGTCTGGGGTACTTTGCTATACAGGTGTTAGGTGCTAATCCTTAAAGACTCGCAATTTTTGCATATAGTCATGATGTACATTTTTTTTATACTTTTTATTGTGAATAGCACACAAGTCAGTGATGTTCCTTGTTTTGTGACCATAACTGCACTAGTATTTCCACCTCCTTCTAATTAATACTATGCAGATAACTTTGAAGGCTATTTTTGTACCAAAGACATGGGGACCTCAAAGTAGCCTTCGTGTATTCCAATGATCTCAGAGTTCACAGCATATATTTGAGAAATCTAATTTATAGACTGCAAATCAATATACAGATGTTTATCCTAGCCTGAGGCAGACTGTTTGGCTTAATGGTAGCGGCCTGGAACTTTTGCAATAATGCTAGAAACAGAACTAGTTCAAACCTGACCTTTCACAGAATTATAGAATTTGACAGCACATTAACGCCATTTGACCCAGTTAGCACAACCATATTGCTACGGTCTCTCGGCATGGTCCTTTTTATCCCATGCATGCTGAAATCTTAGCCCCTCTAACTTCATAATACAGCCTTACATCCTAGCATTCATTATCTTTTGATCTATGCATCCCCACCTGTACTGTTTTTAGCTTTGGCAGGGGGCACTAATGGTATTCTGCGTCTGTGGCATGAGGTTAAGTCCAAGAGTCGGTACGAGTGCTGTACTTAGAATATAATAAACTATAGTGGTAAAAAAAGCTTAACAATTTGAACAAAGGATGTGTGCATCTAAGACATAACTTTTCAGGATTGCTTCTTTTTCTTTTTTTTTATGTATATTTGCTGACTACCATTTAGACAAAATGTTTAAATACAATAAATTGTTGGTCAGAGCCTATGCTTTTTTTTTAAGGGGATAAATCCATAATTTTTATTTTGTGGTAATACAGGAAATCATCTTGGGCAGGGTCAACACACGCATAGGGCAGGCATAAGCTATGCCCTTGCTTATAGCAATAAAAACCATGCCAAATATAAGGATTTTCTATCAACTGAGTTGGGTAGGCCACCGAGAAAGGTTTATCTGTTTGAACCATTTTCTTTTACCATTTTCTGTGATATTAACTGTTGTCTCAGTCTCCCCAAATCCTGTAAACTTGGACTTTTTAGCAGACCAGGGTACCATTATGCTGGGTCCGACATAACAATCCCAGACCCAGCTTTTTGGGTGGGGAATGACCCCGATGAATGTGCACACATGCTGCATGGTAATTGCATGTGCATTAAATACAGATCTAGGCAAGGGGCTCCGCTTTTACTAAATGAAAAGAATCAGGTAAATTATATTTGGTTAATTGATGCTTATAAAAATAACATATCTGACTAGTTACTCTCCCAAATAAAAAACCCAGTACATATAATATGGATTATACACGAGAAATTATCATTCTCCATTTCCTAGTAGTTCTGGCAAAGCTTTATATTTCTTTAAGCATCTCCAGAGGCTGCTCTTATACCACTGAATTTGCACGTTAACAGTACACTATTTTATGCAAAGTGTTTAAAATGACTTTTTGAAAAATTGATACTTGAAATGGAACTTTTGAATAAATAAATAAATATTTTAAAATGGAGTTTCTGGGCTCTATTTATTACACTTTATTCAATTGCAAGTTTGGTTTATGATATTTTACTAGTTGATGTACTATGATCACAATAAATAGCCACAGTCTATATACATTTATTTTTTTATTATTTTCAGCTCAAAAGATAAAAAGTGTTTTATGTGAAGTCAATAGGAAACATTGTAGCACTGCCATGAATAATGAAAATAATGAAACTTTTGTTCTGTATATTTTTCTGCATGTTCTACTCTTTTGTGACTACTGTAGACTTTAGACTATTTCGGTTTAAAATATTGGCTGTACAACAGCTGGGAAGTATCCTGTTTATTATCCTCAACATCATTCCAGTAACTAGCTATAGTTAAACCAGAGACTTGACCCATGACACGCTGTTACAATCCACTCTATGAAAATGAGTACTAGATCTTAAGATGAACCTTTAATTTTGAGTGTCTTTATTTTACTCTTACACAAAATACCCATTCACATAAATCCTTGGACTATGGATGGCCACAAACTTTACAGTAAAGGCTAAGGGTTTTTTTTATTGCTGATTTGCATTGCAATTACACATTTACCAGCAAGTATACAGACATCCTTTAGAAATGAGCTCCAAGAAGAATTTAGAGAAGGAACAAGATAAAAATATACTCATTCATTGCAATGCATAATTATTCAGATTTAAAGATCCCGTATGACCCGGTTCATGCCCCTATAACCCCAGAACAAAGACTGTTCAGGAAACAGGATGCTGGTGTAGACAGATAGTTCTCCTTTGAGAGCCTGTGGGAAGACAAATTTTGTTAGCAAAGCAGCACTTGGCTTAAGATCCATCTTGTTTCCTCCAAAAACATTCCTTATTTTCTTTCCATGAGTAGTCTTCTTCTTCATATACCTCCTGCAGAAACCATAAAAAAACCAAAACATTTATTTACAATGATGATCACAGCATGCCACTGCTCACAACCTACAAAAGAAATCTACTTAGTTAACTTATTTAAAAAGTTAAATTTGGAACCTGGAAACATCCATATTATTGTCCACAGGCCTTCATCTTCCTTTACTTTTCTAATGTATTCTACCTGCTTTAACATTAACTTTGTCACAAATATACAAATATTTCAACCTACTGGCTGTGAGGTTTTGAATCCTCGCCCACCTCCAAGTCTTAATTATCGCACC
This sequence comes from Spea multiplicata, assembly GCA_009364415.1. Classification (NCBI taxonomy): domain Eukaryota; kingdom Metazoa; phylum Chordata; class Amphibia; order Anura; family Pelobatidae; genus Spea; species Spea multiplicata. Next base: position 56,145,653 of record VKOC01000001.1, on the reverse strand, counting down.
AATTAGAAATTAATAAATGGTTGATAAATCAGCAGCTAGTAGTATTGAGATGAATGAGATGCATTCGGAGACATTTCATCTTCTTTGTAGAAGAAACAAGAAATGCAAGTTTAAAGTTCTAAATGGTGATCTAAAAATAGGCAAATGAGATACTCCAATCGGTTATCGGCTATTAAATTTGACATACATTTTTTGTAAATATTAACAATAGGCAGGAAATATTAATAGACATGTGCAAACGGGCCAAAAACTATTCAAATTTTTCACTTTGAATGACATTCGGTTCAGACAAAAACCAGGAGGCATTTTAATTGAGAACAAAATTTGTTGCCCAGTGCCCGTATTGACTCTTACACTCGTTCTGTAAATGTTTCCCTATCTTCCCAGCCGACCACTTCCACATCTTCTTGTTCTTCATCTTCTGTCTTAACTTCTCTCGTTGTCTGCGGACATAACCTGGTACCAACTTCCGCCTAAATGGCAGCACTTCCAGTGACATTCTCTCCCCTTATCCTCCAATCGGAGGAGAGGATGTCAGATTTGGGAAGTAGTTCACCTTTAGGGCAAAATGGTGGCAATTTTGGGGACGTTCTCTCCGCCGAAGTTCATGCCAGGTTTTGTCCACTGAGATGTGGACAAAGAAAAATGAGAGAGGATAAAAGACAGAAGGTAGAAGACAGAAGATGAAGAAGCAAAAGTAGTTGGCATTGAAGGTAGGGAAACACTTAGCGGGCAAGAGACAGAACGAGTGACCGAGAATGTGACAGAGTTAGAATTTCGGCTGAAAATTCTGAGCTTTTTGCATCATTTTCGTTCACTTCATGAGGAGCGGGTCTGGCCTTGTTTTCGTTGCTTTGTACGATTCGCTGAATTTGCCAAAATTCTGTAAATTTGCAATTCGTATCAATCCAATGCAATACTTACTAACACAGGATGATAAGGGATGCTTGCTAAGCATGATGTAATTACTTTATGGACCCCTTGGTGCAAAAATGCTGACGATTTTAACAAAATAAAGATGCAATTAAATAAAAGGACAACTTTTGCATACTAAGAGAAAGTTTGCTCATTTGTGGTAATTGATTATTAGCGTAATAAAATAGATATGTGGGAGTAGAAAACATATCAAAAGATGCATGAATGCAATTGGTTGCTCGTATTACCTTCTTCCATATAGGTACTGTTGCTTTCAATGTGTTTATGCAATATGTCACAGCTTCCAAAGAGTCATTTCTGTGTGGCGAAGAGATGGCTATAACCACGCTGGCATCAGCAATTGGAACCAAGCTTCAAATGGAAACATATTAACAGCGATTAATGTGTGCAGCAATAACAGCTTCTAAATTAATTCCAAACATTTTTTTATGCACCAATATCACCGGTAGGTGACAACACATAAGCTTCAGAGAAAGTATTTGTATTTAGAGAAATTATTGACATACAGAATATAGGAAATATACAGGTTAAGGAACATTTTCCAGTGGACAAACATTTTGAGAGGAATACTTTTAAATGATCTGGAACAATTCTCCATATTAGCAATAATTAAATCATCTCCCCTCATGAGTCCAGACACATTTATTGGAGATTAGACCTCTAGAACATGTTCCTGCTTAAAAGCAGGATGTCACCCATGATTTAACATGGGACCCTGTGGAAAACACAGTGAGCCATCAGGAGAATTTTGGTTTTCCCTCCCTCGCTTTGCTATTCATTCCAACCCTGGCAAGTTTCTCCTGTGTGAGGGGCCGAGCTGGCGCTGCATAATGGACAATATAAAACGTAAGGCAACTGAAGAAAGCTTGCTGTATACAATTATACAGGGCCAGCCACGCTCTTCTTGTTTGGAGTTTGGACCTTCATAATGTATACTGATGTCAAGGAACTGAAACACAACCATAAACTCTCCGGTCAACATGAAAATAGGGTTAGTTTAATGAATCTGATGTTAAGGCTTGGCTGCACTTACCCAAGTCTATGATGCACGGCGATATGCTTCACAGACGGCCATTTCTGCCTTATGTCTGACAAGATTTTCCTAATTTCAGTTTCTGCCATTGGCGTATATGCTTCATATTCCAGACGAACAACTTTCTTTCCATCAAAACTATTTCTCGTCGTCCCTAAATTCAGCGAAGGAAAAACATTTTAAGGTTCTCTGTCAGTTAAAGTTACAGAGTGGATGAAAGCTTTGGGATTAGGGTTGAGATATACTGGAGGTTATGTCTTAAATGGGGTTCTGGGACAACGTTTGAAAAGTGGCCTTATCACCATGACAACCATATTACTATTATTGGACTATTAAATTACCTGCTATGGCGATTTGAACACTTCACATTTTGCAGCAGAATCTTCTTTTATACATAGCCAGTCTAGCCACCACAATTTGAGCACTTGTTTCTTTTCAAAGAAAACAGTGTTGATTATAAGCTGCTTATAACCTGCTTAAAATTGAATCTTTAGTCCAAATATTTCTTATTGAAACAGATATCGCGTCCGTTATTATAAAAAAGTCTGTACTGGTTACAGCTGAGCTTTGCATATGTCTATCACAACGCACTGGTTACGAATTTGGGGAAACCTATATCACCCATCACCCCCGGGCTATACAACTAATATATGTTTCCTATTGTTTTTCCTAAGGGCAATTATTTATTGCTGCGTGTTTTTACTTACCAATAAAGATAGATACTGCACCGCAGTCTGGGGAAACCACCAATTGAGATATCTCATCGGTGGAGAGTTTATCAGGCGTTATTTTTACAAAATCTCTCGGCTCTTCCTCACCTTCACTCATAGCAAACTAGAATAAAAAAAAAGGAGATTTAGTTTGAAATAATAGTGATTGTAAGAGGTTGGCACAGCACATTTATGCATTATAAAAGTCTGACTGTGAGCTCAAGACACTTTATATGCCCCAGGGCACAGCTGCAATCAAGTCCAAAGGACCCAGCAGTTGTGTACATTTTGCAGTTTAGTGGTTTAGACTCATAAATCCGTCTTCTCTCAGGCAATGTGAGCACAAAGCTATGGCATCATTATTTCGGCTTTTTATACACGTACCTTAGGGTGTTAAGATGCTAACCACCACTGATAGGAGGAATCACAGCAATCTCATCCCCAGAACGCAAATTCAGCAGCTCATCACTAATGGGCACGTATTCCTGACGGACCGCAAGGACCACTTGATCTTTTATGACACTGAGTCTAAGAAGAAAATTATTTAAAATGAAGCTTTATTTCTTACACATGTTGCATGTAGCCCAGGAAAAATAACGAACAGTTCCTTAATTAAAAAAAAAAACAACAACAACAAATGAACATTGCATTTTTCTCGAGGATCCATAAAAAGTAGGTTTAATAGTTCTGGTTATTTTTTACGGAACACAAAATATTTACATTACCTTGGATGCAGATGAACAAGTTTTTCCCAGATCTGTTGAGATGTAATTTCCTTTGATAAGTTAATGGTTTCTGAGCGAATACCTGTTATTTCTGAACTTTTGGCAAAGTACAGCACAAAAACCTAAAGTAGAAAAAAAAACCAGGTAAAATAAATGGGACATTTTATTTGAAGCTGTTTGGGTGGAAGATCTGGGTTTTGTTAAACCAAAAGACAAACGCTGTGCTATAACGTGCAAAGTTAAAAACATTTAGGTTTGCCTAAATTCTCAGAAATTTAAAGTAAGTGTATTTTCCCAGAATCAACGTCACTAAAATCAAATGAATCTCTTGTGGATAAAGAGTTTAGGTTATACGAGAGATGATTTTGAAGCATTAATTTATTTGTGGCATTGCACACGCTGCCTGCTGTCATTCACATGATGATTGCATGATGTTTACATGTCACATGTAGTTCCTGTCACATGCAGCGGGCTCATAACTGCATTAACCTACATTACAATAGTGATAGATTACGGTCATTTATGTTACTATGGTTACACTAAAATCCTGAATTCTGTAGCACTAAAATGCAGGCAATCATATCATGTTCTGAGATCCAAAGCATAGCCATGCTTGTAACATGCACCCTCTGTGCCTGATCCTGATCACAAATGTTTACATGTAACACTGCAACAACCTGATACATTTTACCCGCAAAGTTACTACAAAGTAACATTTCAACTTTACTACATTATACATACACACAGTATATATAGATATATATACATATTAAACAGCATTAACATTATATATGCATACTATATGCATGAGCACATATAAAATGTCATGGTTTAATACGGATACTAAGTCCCTACCTCGCAAGTCATGGAGGCAGGAGGCAGGAGTTCCGGTCCGTTAATTAATAAAAGCCGTTTCTCTCATAGCAGCGGACCCGAGCAGCGCTCAGCACTGACAGCCAGGGGTGGTCTGTACAAGGAGGAACGATGTGGTCAATCTGCGAGCTGCTTGGTGATTGGTGCTTTCTGCCTATTTCCTGATAGATTCTGGTATCTTCCTTCTCATTGGTCGGGGGAGTGCCCGGCCCCTCTGCCTTATCTGTGCGGGAAACTGGTTTGAGCGGTGTACTGTCATAGCGTCCTGTGAATAGGATAGTAGCTGGTGCGTTATGGGGTCATTTATTTTGTTTGTTTACGTCTCAAACATGCAGGTGACTGGAATGGAACACGCGGTACAAAGTCGAGGCGTACAGGCTGGGAATAAGGTTAATCATTAAGCATTCAGATGCAAATGCTGAGGAACTCTGGTATGTGAATGGATTTTGCACAGTGATTGTAAACTTGCAAGCAGGACCCTCTTCACCTAATGAAGGGGTTTGTTGTCTCAGTTCTAGGTTTGCCATACCTTTCCATGCATGTACTGCCAGAAACCCTGTGTACATTATTACCAGGGGCAGTAACCAGAAATCGCAAGGACCCAGTGTGAAAATTGCACACATTCGTGCTCTCACACAAACACTTACACAGTCACATACACCTATACACGCACATTCATGCTCACATACACCTATACACGCACATTCATGCTCACATACACCTATACATGCACATTCATGCTTCACATACACCTATACATGCACATTCATGCTCACATACACCTATACATGCACATTCATGCTCACATACATATATATATATAGACATTCATTTTTCCTGATATAAAGAATCAAACCGCAATCAGCCCTTCATCTTGTTTCAGATTTAGGATAGCGCTATGCCTATCCCATTCATGTTTAAATTCCGTACTTCCACCTCTGTTGGAAGGCTCTTCCATTTATCTACCACCATCTTAGGGGTTGCCTTGTTGGGCATATATAATTAAATAATAATGATGAATAACCACCTGAATATGATGACATATAAGGTGCTCACTACAGCAAGTGGCTTGTGTAACCTGCAAGAGTATTAAATATCTTTACTGTATTAAACTTTATCACTTCCACTGGGCAGTGGATTTCAGTTTAACCCATTATTCTTCAGTCTTTCACCATCAGACTGGTTTGATTCTGATTCGTGCCGGGTGCTGAAAGGTGTAGTTTCAATCAGTTTTAATAATTTTATCTAATTATATCGATCAATATTTTAGTTTAACATTACACTACCAGGAACAGCAACACTGAATGCCCATTTTTCAGAACTATTCAGTTTCCAGGGGGACTTAGCATGTAGCCCACCTCCCAGAGTATAATGTCAAATATGTCAAATGCAGATGTTTCTGTAATGAGCAATCTAAGGGGTCAAAAGTGATAAGACTACTTTGGGGTACAAACAGGGCCGGCCCAAGACTTAATGCCACCTGGGGCGAAGTTTAAAATGCTGCCCCCACCGACGTCGGGGGGGTGGCATTTTAAACTTCGCCGACGCCATTATCTACCCCCCCTGTTTAAAGGTACTTACCTTTAAACAGTCCTGCAGCGTGAGTCTCCCTGCTCTAGCCACCGGCTGCCAGGCTTGTAATGCTGAGGCGCCGGAATGTGCACGTCACTTTTCCGCGCCGCCGCGCATTTACAAACCGGCCACGAGACCGAACAGGGAGATCGCCGCAAGAGAGGCAGGGGCGCACGAGCGGCTCGTAAGCCGAAAACCCACTCGCCGCCCCCCTCTCTCTCTCCTTCCGCCTTAAAAAAAAAAAAAACGCTAAAGCGCTTGGGGCGGCAAAGTGACGCCCCTTCAAAAGTGCCGCCTGGGGCAATTGCCCCAGTCGGCTCCATTGTAGGGCCGGCCCTGGGTACAAACTAGCTTGAAAGTTGAAAGGGTTAATTTTTAAAAAATATGTTTGATTCTCTAAATATATCGCACCTGAATCCACCCACTATAAAATTAATTCAGCGTACCTAACACCCTGCCTGAGCTCTCTAAATTCCAGTCGTTGAACTGACCCCACCAACCCTGAACCCTTTTGAGGGTAAAACTACCCCTAATCCCCAAAATACCACCCAAAGTCCACAAATACAAATCTAATGGTGACACAGCATTTATTGTCTACATTTTCACATCAGACAAATTTTGGGATGGATTCTGCACGATGGGATACCGGGGACAAGAAAGAAAACACAAAAGAATACATTTTCCTGAGCACGTAGATACCTGAGCTGGACCGGACTTCAGGATGTGTGCGTCTTCGGCCAAACATCTCCTGCACTCAAAATAGCTGAGAATGGGGAAAGTGACAAATACATATGGTGGGTTTTGCAAAGGGGATACCTTGGATGAGACAACACAGCTCTCATTAGTATTTGTTTTATATAGCGCCACCGGATTCTGCATCGCTGTACAAAGGGTAGAAAAGACATAACAATTAGTATATAACACAACAAGATGACACACAGAAAGAATTTAAAATGTATTATACTGGGGAACTTTAGATTAATGTGCGAGGCATGAATTGCCATTTTCAGCAAGGAAATTTCACCCATCCGAATCTGGTATTATTCAACCGTGTCATGTGTCTCTTAACCTCTCTCTATTGTGAGCTCTTTTCAAGTTGAGTAGTCTTGTTAATGTCTTGTTAAGTAAAATTCGCTTAGCTGATAATCACATTTTATTTATATAGCCCCATCAATTTTTACGCAGCGCTTCTTACTGTCCATTCATTCAAAAGATATGGAAAAAATGTAGACTTAACAGACTAAGACAAACCAAACCGATATACTAGCTAAAGAGGGCACTCAAGCTTACAATCTAGAGGGAAATCTTAAAACATAACTGAAACTTTAATGATCAACATATTTGGTAACAGGGGGGGGGGCACATATCTTAATGTTATTTGGGGTACACAGGGAACACCCAACAAAAGGTCTTGTAATTGCTCAAAGAAGTCCCTAATATAACATTGTCTAATAAGATTCTAAACTATCTTCTGGGCTGGTCCAATGGATTGAATGTATGGATTCCCATATATTGACATACAGTATATGTACTGAATTTGCTTTAAAACAGGAATGACCCTGTTTAATAAACAAAGCATTACATATCTAAATATCGTTATGAAGACCTAACTAAGTAAGGAAAATCATAGTGCTCAAAATCAAGTTTTAATGACTATACTCGGAATGACTCCAAAACGACCCATGGCAGCCAACAATGGTGCTTTTGATGGTAATGAAGATGACACCTCTGGTGATATTTGAATTATCAGTTGGATAAGTTAAACAGACAATGAAAACAATGTTGGAATTGTTCTGTCACAGAAGAGGCACATGCCTTTTGGGAACTGGTACACCAATTATTTATGGTCACTTTCTTTTCAGCTTCACCAAAGTGAATCAATGCTTCAGATATGGTGAGGGTGCACAGAAAGGACACATGTTTTGTTCCTCTCAAATAACATCACTTCTGTTGCTGTGTGTCAAATTAATAAAATGCCTTGCACAAAGCAATGTTGTCTATAGAATGGGTGAACTATGGACAAACCGAATGAGCATCTGTCGCTAATAAAACAAAAGGTAGATAAACAATAAAATTATTTGTAAGATTGTCTAGAATGATTAAGATTACCAATGGTTTTCTGGAACTATAAGATCTCTGGACCCTGTCTATGTATAATCTATCACCAATATCCAACCAACAGCCATAATCTAGAGCAGAAGGAGTAACAGAACCCAGTTTTCTATCATATTAGATTAATCTTTATAGTGCTTGCAGATTCCATAGCACTGTAACTACAGTGAGGGAATTAATGGTTACTACCGTATGTTAAAGGATTATTAAATGTCTAAAATCACATGAATTTCAAGATCAGAAACAACACGGGTTTTCTTCAGGAAGATCAGTCGAACTAATCTTGATTTTTTTTTGATTGGGTGAGTAAAAGATCAGGGTGGTGCAGTAGACATTGTGTATCTGGATTTCAGTAAGGCTTTGACACTGTCCCACATAGAAGACTTATCAATAAACTGCAATCTCTGGGTTTGGATCCCAATGTTGTTGAATGGATTAGGCAGAGGCTGAGTGACAGAAAACAGAGGGTTGTAGTCAATGGCATATATTCAGAACAAGGTCTTGTTACCAGTGGGATACCTCAGGGGTCTGTACTTGGACTCATTCTCTTTAATATTTTAATTAGTGGCATTGCAGAAGGGTGATGACACAAAGATTTGATGATGTTCCTGGAGAGATAAGCCAAATGGCAAGCAATTTAAAAAACCCAAAGGCAGTAACCAAAAACCCAACATAAAAACCAAGGGCAAAGTAAAGAATATGATACTGTCCTCACTTCAACATCTGAGGAAATGGATTTAGGGGAATTTATTTCAGGGACTTAAAGGTAGGTAGACAATGTGTATAGGTAGTATTATAGGAGGTATTAGCAGTAGAAAGTGGAAAGCGCTTGTGCCGTTGTACAGATCACTGGTGAGACCTCACTTGGAGTATTGTGTACAGTACTGGAGAGCGGATCTCCAGAAGGATATAGATAGGTTGGAGAAAGTTCAGAGAAGGGCTACTAAAATGGTTCAAGGATTACTGGATAAAACTTACCAGGAAAGATTAAAGGACCTTAACATTATATATACATAGCCTGGAAGAAAGACGTGACAGGGGGATATGATAGAAACATTTAAATACTTAACCCCTTAATGACAGGGCTCAAAATGCATTGTTTTCAATTGGTTTAGGGACCGCCCATTGTCCTTAAGGGGCTAAAGGCAATCAATACAATAAAGGAGGAGAGTATATTTAAAAGAAGAAAAACTACCACAATAAAAGGTCATTGTCTTCATTTAGAGGGGCAAAGGTTTAAAAGGAATATCAGGAAGTATAACATTACTGAGAGGGTAGTAGATGCATGGAATTACCTTCTGCCAGAGGTTATGGAGTTTTAGCATGGATGGGATAGACATAATATAGACTAATAAACGTATTTAGAAAATGGGTGGACTAGATGGGCCGAATGGATCTAATCTTACCAAACCATTCTATGTTTCTATTCTAATTTTGTTAGTAGGCAAGATTATTGGGGAGCTGCCAAGGTTATTTCAGACCTTGTTTTTTTTTTATCAACTTCAACTTTTATTTTTATTTTCCATTTAACGTACCCTTAATTTTATGTATTTATTTTTACATTATTATGTAATCTGTGTTTATATTGGATTAAGATCAGTATGATGGAGTATGAGCTACAGACTAGGAATGCCATATTAGAGGAAATTTCCTGGCTGCTTCTTATAAAGCGTTTCCTTGCATTATTGGGTTTATATAAGGCCAATTTAGTAATTGATTTCCTACTGTGAATGTAGCACAGTAGGTGGTTGTGTGTGTTTCCTGTAAGAAAGGGAGAGACTGAAGGATAACCAGAGACAATAAACCAGATGAACAATCATTTCTCACTAAAGGAGCACATAACATAAAAAGAGCACATTTGGTCCCCAAAAAAACATTCTCTAAAAATCAAAATAATCCCAAATTGTGTGTGTATATATATATATATATATATACTATATTAATGAGAAATCATTTTTAGAATAAGCTAAATATGTATGTTTAATATAGCAATAAAGTTATCAGTCAGTAATTAGCTGTGTAACAATCTAGCAACTAAATCCATTTTCCTCCAGAAGAGGGCAGACTTGTACTATTTTGTTTCCACTGCAATTCTTAGGTGTATGAATACTTTAAACAGTAACAAACCTCTGGCCATCTTAATAGCAAAACGAATCCATGCTACCCATATGGATTGGCCCGCATATACAAAAGCAAAAAAACCTAACACTAACGTGTTCTTCAAGCTTTAGGGCTCAGCCAATAAATCAAACAATCATTTCAGCACACCTTTTGGTGCAGTCTGTGGGACTTGTCCACTGTAAAGAAGCAATACTTCATGATTTCCATTAACAAGATGACAGACGTGGGGGTATTTAACTGGTTACTGGGGCCAGGCAGAAGGTAAAGTGGGAGACCTTCCCAAGATCTCTGGGTAAATCTATTCTATCTCCCGCTCATGGAACTGGTGTTTAGCCATGCCCTTATTGACAACACTGCCCCTTGCGCAGCTAGCCCTGCCCACGTGAATGGCTAGCCTTGCCCCCCAGCAAAGTCGCTCTCCAAAAGAATGGGGGCTCCTGGTAGCCTGAGCTGTGAAGTTCAAAGTTACGGTTATTGTGTGGTTCAACTTTAATTGCTCAGCAGACAATAACATACATGTGCTGGAGTTGATATGCAATATGTATACAGATCTGGTTTATTGCAATCAAGTGATACTGTACATGCTCCATATAAACATATGGAAATGACAGGTCACAGAACAGAAGAACACAGATCTGTTTCTTCTAAATCAGTATCTTGCTTTTTTGTATAATGAATGAATCAATGTTTAACATTATGCTATTAAAATCATAATAATAATAAAACAAATGCAAATAAACTTAAGGTGGATGAATCCACACCTGCCACTGAATTGTGGAGAATTAATAATAAAAAAAATACTGTATTAAGCCCATCTAGTCTGCCGAGTCCATCTGCTGTAAAAGCTTCTCATATATTTCACATGCAAGACATAGGTAAATATTGTATCTATTAATATTTAAATAATCTTGTACGCAATTGGCTTTTTAGATTCCATGACCATGGATAGACCGCTATACGTAAAGATTGGCATTACTTTACTCAAAAAATAGCCTTGGCAGGAAATACTAAGTCCGTTCTAAAGGTAGCTGTGGCTGATAGCCAGACACTAGGAAATCATAAATCACAATAGCTTAAGGTTTCTCAGCCACTGCTAGAGGCTGTGGGTGCTCTATTTGATGTATCTTCATTATATGATGGGGGGGTTATCTTGCTGTATCTCTGAGGTTTTCCTTTTCACTGAATATTTATGGATGCAATAATCTACATTTTATTACCAATATTGCAGTTCACAACATGCTTACTCCAAGTTGAATGAGACTGCATTATCTGTGTTCAGTCAACTTTTTATCTCCATGAGTGGGAATGGATTTATTATTAGTTGATTTTGTGCTCCATCTGTGTCTCATCTGTGATTTAATGTATAATTA
>VKOC01000001.1:56113939-56134101 GCA_009364415.1 Spea multiplicata | reverse complement strand
TTACATATCACCTGGATCTTTTTAATCCAGTCCATACATATATCTGATTTTCTTTTATGTGCTCTGCTTATCCAACTCATACCTTTTTCCATTTGGAGCTGAAACAATAGTTGTCTTTCTAATAATACCTTATTTATAGATTTATAATCCTTCCATGATCGTGCAATTAAAATTTTTGTAGCCGCAAACACATGTATTATTAATACTTTTCTTTCCAAAGATAAGGTTGGCGGAAATATATGGAGCAGAGCGGTCTTCATATCTTTTTGTATTCTTATATTATCTATCTTTTCCAAAGATTATTATTATTTATTGTTTTACATAGCGCCATCATATTCCATAGAGCTGTACAATGGTTAGACAGGACATAACAAGTAGTATATAACAACAGATTGACTTACAGAAACAACAGAAAAGGAGGGCCCTGTTCAAACGAGTTTACAATCTAGAGGGATGAAGTGACGACTTAAAAATTCCTGGAACTATTTGGGAGCATAGTATTCCATGACCCATAAAAGAAGGCAATAAGGGTTTTCTATTACTTCCTGTGCGAAACAGCTATAATACAAAAAAATGTGCATCATACACTATGTTTGTTTTATCAAGCGTCCATTATTTCAGATTATCTTTGAGACATATTGGAATTATGAATGGTCATTTCTAATGGTTATCAAGAGCAAGATTGCCTCATTTAACAGTACAATGTGTAGCTAAATTGCCAAAGTGAAATCAGAAAAATGCAAATGACAATTTAGTTACAACTCATGTAATGAATAATCCCCCGAGTTCTAGATACTTACTCAATACTAGTGTCATCAAGTTGTGACATAATTTAACAATGAGATGGGCATGTCAGAAACTCTATGTGAACTTTAGTGGCTGGGAGCAGTGACATATTCTGCTAGTCTAAGGGGCTTCTGCTCAATGGGATGGTTGCAAGAGGGATTTCTGATTACCCCCAACAGGCCAACATACATATGTTAACATATGTTAGCCAACATACCCTCCACAGATCTTTATCTGGCACTGTGCATCATCAAAAGGTGGAGCAGAGGAATATGATCTCATATTCCCTTGCTTGGCAAAAAGGGCCGCACCTGCAGACAGTTGTCAACAAGTCAGTGGCTGGAAGGATATCCTGAGGATGGAGCTAAGCTCAGCATCTGTGAGTGTAGGGCTGTGGATTCTATTGGTGCTGCCACCCTATTTGCTGAAAGACATACTACCGGTATCCATATTGTCAAATAACCGTACGAGTAGCCTGCACATCAGATAATCATACAAGACATATACATAAACCCATTAGGCTCAATACACAGACATCTCACCAATGCTCTTGAGGATGTTAGAAGGGAAATGGTTAAGATATTTATAAATGCTTAGTTTAAGACATCACATTATACAATAATACAAATGCAAAAGAACAAAAACATTCCCTTAGGTTTTTCTCTGCATATGCCAAGAGACATAATAAAAGTAACAAAAAAAATATTTTTCTTAAAAGACTTGGATCTTATGTATCACGAGCCTGGTCCTCTTCATACATGGGACAGAACATGTCCTGATGCCAGCTGGGGCTGCTGGACGACAGGAGCAACCGGCTTAGGTGGGGGGTGGTGGTATGATAAAAATGGAGATGCTTGTGGGCATATAGACTTGATGTGTGCATGTGAACATGTCTGATGGTGACCACCTGGAGCCTATTCTTACTTCATCTATTATCTACCTACAGTATCCATTCAAACATTGTGGCAAAGTTGTGTTTGTTAGGATTAAATTTAATAATAATAGGCATTAATTGTGTTGTTTCAGTTAGATCAGTTAATATGTGTCATGCAAGGATATGAGCTACTTTGTTCCAGTAAATGATTTATTATCAAATAGGTTAGCTGGATGTATCCCAATGTCTAATCTTCATGTAATAGTGTGATGTGGGAGGTGGTTGGAGCAATAATAGTGTAACGTTTGTTAAGGAAGTATACAAGGCGCGTATTGTGTTTATTTGCCCCAACAGGAGTAAAAGGAAAAATGTAATGGTTTCCATTGTTTACAGAAGTGTGTACCTGTGTGTATCAGTCCAATCTAAACTGAACATTGTCCAATGTACAATGTTTAGTTGAGACCTAGGCTGTGTTGGCCTGAAAAATACAGCCGTTAATGTATCATCATAATGAGTTGCTAAAATGCATCAAAGTCCATGTAAATGTTCTTAGGAAAAGAAATCCCATGTATATATGTGCAGTTATAGTACTGTCCTTAACTTTTGAACACACAAGGCTACCTAAACCACTACCTGGAGTTTGCATAGTACATCAAATCAATTAGGCCTAGGGCACAAGTTCTGCTGAGGGGTGGCCCTACCTGGTGATCAGGCTTCCTAGTGCACATCTGCTCGATAGGCTGTACAATAGGAAGATCTCTGATGTCTCCAATTGACCTATTTACACTGGTGGTTGCACCCAGCACCACTCATCCTTCAAAGGCAGAGCATCGGAATATGATGTGTTCACTCAGTAACAAGGACATTGGTCCTGGTGGCAGCTGGGGATGTTGGATAGGACTAGAGCAGCTTCCATCTATAATACACCACTGGTTTACGGCAAATCCTAGGACTTTACAGATGATCTCTAAAATGCCTTGTGAAAATACCTGAGCATATTTGCATCAAAGATCTTCTTGTGTGACCTAGATATGACCTAGTAATTGCAGTAATTAGATTTTCTAGAATATAGAATTGATACGAAAACATTAGTATGAAAACATTTAAGGCACAAATGTCTACTTTTGTCTACATCAACCATGCTAAATACAATAAAGTAACTTACGCAATGATTTGGAGTTATAATGATTCAAAAGTAATCTTGTTAAAAAGAGGATGCTGTTATGCTTAATAAAAGGAACAAATAAACATTACCAGTATTTGCTAATCATGTTTCTGAGAAATACAGTATACATTTTAATGGGACCAGGGAGACTGATTATAAAAGAGATGCAATTGCAAAACAAGAAGATGCCGAATGACCTTACATTTATTTTAATGAAAAACAAAACTTTTTTTTTTTTAATAAATCAGGGGAATTCACATTGTTCACTACATATAGGTAGACTGCCATAAAGGATGATTTTAACCCCTTAATGACAAAGCCTGTACATGTATGCATTGTTTTCAAAATGCATTGTTTTCAATGGGTTTAGGGACCGCCCATTGTCCTTAAGGGGTTAATTAAAAAAAAATGACCCTGTCAAGTGCCCGGGGTTCTCAGATGTGGAGTCATGGATCGGCTCCATATATCCTATACGGTGTATTTTTTATTATTATAGTAAACCCACCTCCCATACAAGGAACTGAGTGAGTGGGCATAAGTACATAAGTACATACTAAGCCCCTTCACATTAAATAAAGAGTGAGCAAGTCGGACACCAGCTTCTCTTTGCTCAATCGTGGAACCTGGGACACCTGTTCATGCATTCATTTAAAAGTTGTGAGCGCTCACATCAATTCATAGACGACTCAAATAATATAACAAACACGATAGATGCTTTGAGGGCTGTAGGATATAAATAAATACAACTGATAATTCAATTTTTTAGAATAGACCTTGTGATCTAAATACACTGTAAAGCACATATAAAACAATGAAAAGGATTACCAAAAAACTTAGATTTAATGACATATATTATTTATGTAAAAAAATGTGTCCAGTCTTTTGCTTCATTATTGACCTTATCATTTTTTTTCTTTTGTTTGATATGTTTTTTTTTTCACTTTAATACATTCATTTGTATTCATTTTTCATAATATGTAATACCAAGGTGTTATTTTTTTTTATTACATCACAACATAATCTGCTGACACGATATAAATAAATGTAATGCCATTATTTGTTGGTTATTTATGTCAGTCAGTTATGAGAGCGTATTATTATTATCACATAGTTAATCAGAAGACTACCCCAAATATTGATCCTTGTTAAAAATTCAGCAGCATATATAAATAAGGAGGTAAATAGACAATTAGTGTATTATGGTAGACAGAACTTTGGAAATTCCCATGGTCAACAAAAGCATTATGAACATTACGCCTGACCTCATGAAAAGGTTTCCCCACACCACATCACAAGAGTTGTTAGATTTAGGCAATGAGTTGCAAGCACATTTACGCTTTAAATATTTATATGAAAATACCACACAACATCCAAACTATTATAATTGTTTAGACTAGCAAATATATGATGTTTAACAATTTAAATTGCAACCAAGCATTCTTGATTTTGCACTTATCCATACTTTGATAATTACATTTGGAATTCGAGCATCTAAAAATTTCTCTGAAACTCGACAATACCTGGTAGCGTGCAGTATATAAGAAATTCCAATATAATGATCCTATCTTCAGTCTGTATTGGAGTTCATGTCTGTGCATGTCAGAAACGGAAGGGAAATTTGCCCTCTCTAATTAGACTACAAATAACAAGCTGGGATGGAGTCGACCTTTAGCGTCCCACAGGCCTCCACAAAAGTCAGAAGGTATCAAAAATTTTAAAATCAAAACATAAGAAAGTGGTTATGACAAATTAATAAATGCAGGAAACTCTGGCAAACCTTTTAGAAAACAAATACATAAATACAACAAACTATAAAGGATGTGCATATATACATAATATAAAGACCTCGTAAAATATATAAATGAGTAATTAAATGGAGTTTTTGGCCTTTATCGCATTTCCAGGTGACAATATTTTTAAATTATCCACAATAGAAAGACAGAGGTAGTTACAGGGGAGGCAGATGTAGAGCCTGGCCTTGGGAGGGGCACTCCCAGTAACACACATAAACTCAATCACTCACACTAACACACATGCAGTCACACCAATACATACACATACTAATTTATTCAGATACTCCCACTAACACACAGTAACACACAGCCCCAGACGCTTACACATCCAAAAACTAACCTACCCCAGATATTCCCACTAAGACAACCAGACGTTCACACCAAAGACAACCCAAACACAAAACATACGAGTACCTACCCAGAAACACGCTAACATGTCCAGACACACACACAAACCTAGACACACACTAACATACTCAGACACAGAAAAATATACCCAATCACACATGCCAACATGCACAGACACTCACTAACATACCAAATCACACATACTAACATACCCAGACACACATGCTATTATACCCACTCACACACACACACTAACTTGCCCATACAAACACAGTTATAGTGTTCATAAAGGAACTCTTCTGAGACAAATTCCAGTAAATAGAAAATCATTACATTTTTATGTACTTTGCCCTTTTTGTAAATATATATGTGTGTGCATTTGATTGCAGACATGCAAAATGTATTCATCACTGCGAGACCACAAATCAACCACACATTTTATTACTTTAACTTCATGCATTCTAAAGAGACCTTCATCGCCATCTAGTGGAAAATTCTAAGAAGTGTTTTCCAGATGTTCCGCACAATAGACTTAGTACTGTATGATTTGGAAGTTGTATCTGGCATTGAAGACAAAAACATTCCGTAAAATGATGATTTGCAATAATATAGAAATATCTGGGACATTTCCTTACAGTTCTTTTAATCATTTAAAGCACATATTATTTACTAAGGGATGTGTTTAAAAAGGCATTTTATTTTAATTATAGCACACCAGCAGATACCATTAAAGTTAATAACTTCAAAATAGACAATAATGTAATGCGCGTATTGGTACGAACAGTGAGAAGACCCTGCCCTTACAAGCTTACATGATTACAGCTTCATAATTTGCTTAAAGAAATCAACTTTTTCAAACTTGTTGAAAAATATAGTTGATGCAAACGTACAAGGTGTTGTGTACACAAACTGATTCTAGTTCTTTGTCTTAAAAGGATCACCATGGCAACCAATAAGATATTACCACTGTTGTGATTAAAAAAGCTTTTTCCATTATTTATTTATTTTTTTTAACTACTTTAAATACTTTGTACCAGAATCTAACATCGCTCTTAGGAACTCTCAACATATGACCCAAATCCGTACTGACATCATCTAGTTCACAGTCATCTTATGCAAGTTGTAAATTATGATAGCGTGCTATTAAAGGGGCAAAATTAGTGCCCCCAACAGCCCTACTAAAGAAGAATACATATTAAAGTACATCGTGGCACAGCATGTATCTGGAACATTACAAAAGATCACAACAAAACACCATTAAAGTTCATATGATGGCTGGAGTGTCCATTTCGCATACAAAATTATAGAACTGGGATTCGGTCACCACACACAATCTCCTCTGTGAAATAGAAGACACCCCTACCAACCATAAAGATAAATAAATACATAAAAACAAATGTGTGAAACAGCGCATGATATCTTGACCAGCAAAGGAACTCCATATAAGCTTCAATCCTTAGTTCATTCGAGTAGGAGCATAACAGAGAGCATAACGCGTTTCGCAAAAGCCTTACTCGTAGACAATGTTTACAACGTCACATATTTCAGCTTTTACAAATCACTCGGAATTCCATGTTGTAGAGGGAGGCACTCAACCCACATGTTAAAAACAGAATACTCACAATTAACCCTTTGTCGCAGCAAACAGTATATTATATGGCACAATCCTGCTCGGTATAAAATAAATACCAGTGATTATACTAACAAACAATGTTACAATGATGGAATCATAGGAATACAAAAATTTGACTCGGATAGCATTGTAATATATATTTATAACGCTGCAAAAATATAACATTACTTCCTATAGTAATTAATTATTTAGTATAAAGGCAGAATACATTGATACATTAGAAGATGCAACATGGTACCCAGCCTGGCACGCGATGGATATTTCTACAAGATAAAAACACAGTCTATAATATTATTAATTTATATCACATATATTATTTTGCTTAATGAGCAGTTTAAAAGTTGTTTAAGGAAACACAAAAGCAACTACTGACTGGTAACATTTTCCAAAATAAAACGGAAAGCACGGAAATGCCAACCTAGATATGAAAACCTAAGAGGAAAAAAAAGGGTTCAAGGAGCAAAACCCAGATAGAAATGATACAATAAAATATAAATTTCAATTCAAAAAGCTAAAAGTAAATAAATGAAATGAGTAAACCCTGCCTAATATGTATGATATAAATCACTAGACACTGACACGAGAACCCCTCTTGCCTACCTGACCCGTCTGTTTCTTCTACTTTAGAATTGTTTTTACGGCCGTGACTTTGGCAAGCTGTTTAGATTTTTGCATTATGGGTCATTTATCTATTTAGTTACTTATTCATATTGACACTTTGTACGTTTTGGTTTTTAACCCTTTGGAACACGCTAACGTAGAAGAGAAACCACAACAATAGCTGTGTGAGTTTACAAAAATTGGGTCAGCTTGGTTTCATTGTATGGGAGGGTTGTTAAGTCCCACTGGCCCTTACCTAGCATAGTCAGGGGTCCAACTGCCTGTAGTCAATCAGGTAGAGAAGTATATGTTAGAAAAATACACCACTCCGCTATCCAATCTGATGAGGGCCTTAATTAACATGGAGGAGTAGCGTTATAAAAACTCTACAGACTTCTCCAGCATTGCTCCAGTGTTCCAAAGCTTTGGTCTCTGTGTGTCCTTGGACTCCAGTCTCCAGATCTACCCTCCTTGCTGTGCTACATTGTCTGCTTTGGATTACTCAATTGACCTCTAGCTTGCCTCTTGGATTACCCTGTTTGCCTTTGCCCTTGACCTCTGTTTGACATTCTCTTCTTTGATTGATTGCCACCTGCCTTGACCTTTTGGATTTTTCCTGATTACGTCTATTGTTCTACCCTTATTTTGGACCCTCACGCTTTCACCCCTATCTAGGGGGTCCTGCTTATCTGCTACCGCAGACCACCTGATGGAGGTAAGACATAGCACCTCCTGCTCTATGATCTTAAGTCAAAAACCCTGAAAAGAGTACAATTTGGAATGAATAATAATCAACTAATTTTACATAGTACTGTCAAGTTGAATCTTCATTGCCTTTAAAGGTGACATAATTCAGAAATTTTGAATACGAGTATGTCAAGTTATTCACATAGTAAGGTCACTATCCAAAATAGGGTTATGCCGATCTAGAATACTATTTAAGAAATACCCTTAAATGATCATGAGTGGGGGTTGTACTTATCAAAGGAAGTAGTAAAGTATTGGATTATTTCCAGATTTATATCATATGTAGTATAGTTGAACATGTGACGAGTTATAACATAGTACTTATTTTTTATAGGTCACTCTTTAGGAGAGGTAGTCCGTCCTTGGGACACAAATCCATCATTCCTGTAGCACTATGCTAAGATGCGATACCTTTCCATGCTTCCATGTTTCCCATGAATCTATTTGAGTCAGTATGGTTTATGGGTAATTAAAGGCAACAACAAGCCATCCTCTTTGTGTCCTAGGATAACATTCAAAACAAGACTGTTTTTCTTGGAACAAGGGAATTCCCTAGAGGTGAAAACATTTTAGTCAGTTTCAAGAAGATCCCCTGATTTACATGTTGTGATCAAATAAAAGGCATCTATTCCAAAATTCCTTATAAAATTTGCATACTTGTTCTGTTTTACAGAGTCCGCTTGCTGCATTTTTTACATCATCTGCGTAGCCAAGTTCAACATGGTTTTTGTTTTGCAATAATGATCTTTTAGACACATATACACAAATAAGCCCTGGTTTACTTTAATACAGATGGTACGAGTATGAGGCCAGATTAATTTGCCAAAATGTGCCACAGCTCAGTAAACTAATTTGAAAAGCATCCTGAAAGAAAATAAACAGAAAGCATGAATTATTGCAAAACAGATCAAACATACTTGATTTTCAGGGATCAAAACACATTTGAAAGCATCACGAACCATTTACTTTTTATCTTCCACTATCCTGAACAATTGATGCAGTTTACATACACAAACATTTAAAGAAAAATATATGATACAACGTAAGATGTAGTTAAATAGTCACTTCGTTCGCGTGGCCACCTGTGCCATAAGGGAAACAGGATACTGCGATCAAAACACAGGGAAAGCAATAACATCATTTACCATTCCCTAAAGCCTGAAGAACAGACCTAGATAGCCTCGAAAGCTTGCAATCCATTATACGTCAGTGTAAATGCACAGAATTTTATTATCTATCTAATCTATCATTTTTTACATTTATTTTTCACTCTCCGTTATCTATCTACTGCTCCCTGTAACTTGCTCGAATTGGGCCAGCATAACATTTTAAGCCATTGGCTTTAAATCTATCAATAAGGCCCAGACTGGCCATCTGACACACCGGGCAACTGCTTGGTGGCCCGCTGGTTGACAGAGCCACACAAGCTGCTCCAGCGGCACCTAGGGTGCTTCAGCACGTGGCCAGTGGCAGGATATACCCCGCCGGACACAACATGATCCTTAAAACAGAGTGCAGCCGCACATATCCAGACGTCGGCCGTACTTACACCATCCGGCAGCTGCAGGCCTTAAAGTGCCAGGGCTGTCCCGTCATCCTTGCTCGCCCTACTATTAATCAGGACACATACCTCCCATCTTCTCTAAATATCCCCACACACATCAGGTCATCATATGGCCGATCTTAGGGCACAATAATTTTTTATTAGTCTTCTTAAGCTACACATTATATTAATTCTTAATATAATTGTGTTGACTGCTTTCTTTGCAGGGAATGAAATTAAAGGGGACAAAGACATGTGGATTTCTGATTGTATATAGTTCAATTCTATAGTATGTACCATTTTAAAAAACTAGAATAACAAAATAAATGTATGATATACTTTACCTGGTTTTAATTAGATGAATACTGAGATGAAATTTTAGTTGGCTTAAACAGTTTCTTGGAGGAATTTCATATTTTTCAGGAATGTGCACATACTGAACACAATTCTGTGAATTTCACCTAGAAAAGAATTAGGTTCCTTGAGTTGGAGAGCTTAAGACGAGATTAAAAATGCATTTACTAAACAGAGAACTGGACTGTAGGTGAAAAAGAAATGAGTGATCAGTATTTTCTGCTCACTATTCATGCTTATATTTTAAGCACCATATTTCTTACATTATCTCTTGCATTGCAGTTATATGAGGCGCTGTATGCATGTGTGCTCTGTATGCACGCAACTGCGTGGATTAGGATTCCTACATAAGCATTGTTGAGTTTTTTCTATGAGCGTTACACGGCCGGACTGAGAACGAATAGGTGGCTCTGACCGCTAATTAACATAAGCAATTATATATGAAAGGCTGCATGTTCTAACTTTATGCTCACGCAGTGTGTGGCCTGGTATATCTAGCCGGTGGCTGCATACTGCAGCACCCATTCTGCCTCTGAAGAAGCAAATCAGGTAACTATGGAGTGCTGTGCATTTGCCTGGTGTGCCACATGACCAACCCTAGGCTGCACATGAATGTTTAGCTGGATTCAGAGCCATAACTAGGGATCATAGCCCCTGGGGCATCATCAGAAGCCCCAAACTGACATATCCGCTTCAAGAAGCAGAGGGAAAAACAAGAAGATGCAGGGGAAGTGCTGCTCCTCTTGATGTCCGTGGGGCCAGAGTGGGCCCTGATTGGGCTCCCAAGTAGGGCCAGGCTTTGGCACCAGTTTTGGTAGGTTGGAGGTGGGTGCTTACCAGGCATCTAGGGGGTGTGAATGCTCTAGGGGAGAGCATTTGATGGGAAGTTTCTGGTAGGTGGTGCTGGGTTTGGCCATCTTGGTATGTCTCTCCCTGTGGGGTGGTTCCTAGTTTGCCTGGTAGGCTTTATGGTTTTTGTTAATTATTTATGTTTATTGATGTTATTTATTATTTTTATGTGTTCAGTTTGCTAGTCTTTGCCCTGTTAATGCAATGAGGTGTCAGGCCTAAAGTTGCGTGGCATTGACTTGGTTAATAAATGAAATTGGCTGTGGCCTTTTCAACCCAAGTTTCTTTCTGTCGTTATTGGGTTAAGGTAAATTGGGTGGGGGGGCCTGGCCCGGAGAATGAGGGTACTTCAGTCATGGAAGTTACAGCCATGACAGGGCTTCAGGGAAACAAACTGATGCTCTTTAACGGCAAACCTTGTGATCAGCAACCAGCCGTGAACATGATGCAATATGGCCATCCTATAGACATTTTGGGTCTCAGTATCAATTGAGGACCAAGGTGCCTACCCAGTGAAATTAATGATGTAATCAACTAAAGTACCCACCTCCTCTTTCCTCATATATTTTTTACAAATCCTATTGTCTCTTTCTCCAGAGCCCACATTTTAATAAAAGGCCACCCATCATCACTCTCCCTCGTGACTATGGTGGTCTAGGCTTTAGCCCATTCCAGCCCATGTCCAAGATGCGACAATGACCAGCTTCACTAAATGAAAGTATAACAACATGGTAAGGCGAGACAATAAGTGTTGTCCTGCGGAAAAGATGTAGCATTGAAATATTGATTTGCTTTTTTAATGTCTGTAGAATAAAAATGTGGCCTTAATGTTCATGTCCAGAAAAGAAGCCAACATTGAAAGAGCTTCTAATACCACCACTGACACTGTTATAGTTCTCAAAGAGAACTATAAAACAAAGAGTTTAGGAGAAGGCAACCTTTAAATCATTTTGTACACTGAAATCAATTGATTTCTCTATCCTTCTTCACCTTGCTCCCACCAGACAGACAATATAAGTAAAAGATGGCAGAGAGGAACATTTCATGTGCTAATGCTTATTGACGGGTGTAACATTCTTGAACCCTGTATGCTCTTCTTACCCCTCTGACACTCAAAGGACTCCACAGACTTTTCAACTTCAACTTAACCGTGTTTGACAAATAAGCTTTAAAAAACTAATTTACCGACACTTATATGTGTTGACACTTTTCATAAATAACAGATTTCACCCACTGAACAAGCAGCTGTCATTAATGCATTTTGTTCCTGAGAAAGATTGACTTTTAAGACCTCCTTCACCCTTTGCAATTGTTCAATGCTTATGTGCCCTATCCTCGTCCCTGTGTCCCTCCTTCTGCCTCTCCATTATGTTCTTTCCTTTATCCTCCTGTTTCCTATGTCCCTCGATGTGCCTATTTGTCCTCCATTGAGTTCATCCCATTCCACCCTCTGCGTCCTTGTTATGAAAATGCGCCCTTTAAAGGACCTTCTCTTCGTCTCTGTTATCCACTATGCCCCTCCATTGTCACTGTTCCCTCTCAATGCCTCCATTTTTATTCTTTGGCATCCCTTGATCTCCCATCTATACTGACCTAGTCAATGTTGTAATGTTCTTCCAATTGAAGGTAACATTAAAAAAAAAACTTTAACTGGGAAAGTTGAACTCATTCAAAGTTGAAATGTAGGCAGTCATCTCATTTGTTGTCATTGGGCTATGAAGACCTATATTCACACTAAAGGTTATGGGTATTAGGAGACATGACTGTCTTATCTGTGGTAAATAAAGTCTAGTGGAAGTTGACCGAGAGTAATATAAGACGCTGTGATGTGGGAAATTGTAGGTGACAATGAAGGCTTTGGTTGTCATTTGAAAAGAAATCTTGAGTCCATCACCATTATTCCCCACCCTGAACAATTGTTTCATGAAACAACTGTACCCCAAAATAACCAAGTGTATATTTTTACTTCTCCAATGATGATTGCTTTCTCCTCATATGCGTAGCCTCACCTTGCATGCTCCAGCAAATGGCGTAATTGGTTTCATCCTGCCATTTTTTTGACACAATACAAATGTAGATTGGTAGTGAACAATGTATTAATAAGCATCAGCCTTTACATCAGGCTACAATGGACCTGAACACCACAAAACACTTACGTATGGATTACGTTGGATAACTCACTAGAGTATGTGGATGGAATCAAAACATGATCTCTTAGTCCTACATAAAAAAATCTATCATTGTGTATATTCCAGTTGTAGAAGTTTTCTTGAATTTCACATGGAGCTCCAGTTGACCTTTGGTAAACCACAACTGCATTTCATAAACTCAAAAATGCTACAGTGTTACGTGAGAAAAACAACAAGCCAAGAATATACAGCAGACACTGGCGAGTAGTTGATATGATTTACCTAAGGTGTAAATGATGCAATGTATCTATAAAAGCAGGTTGAGATGTCACATTGGCTCTTCTCTTCCAAATTATATCAATGTGTGCAATAGAATACATAAAATTAGTTAAAGTTGTGAATATTTTCATGAAGACATGAGACCTTCTTGGCATTATTCACGAGTCGCCACTTAATCAAACCAGTTAATGATGTGTTACATACTTACTTGAGCTTTTTAACTTTTGGTTGTTATGAGCGGTGTACAGCTCCATAATGAAACAATTAACCTAGACTTTAATTCAAATGTTCTTAAAAAGAATAATAAATATAAAAATTTAGTCAATGATAGGGTGCCTTCTGACAAATTATGTCTGGGAACATGCGTGCATTATAACATTTATCCAAACAAACAAAATGTGAGGTATCGTAAAAAAAAAGTGGCATTATCCACCCTTTTGTCAGTAAGTGGCTTGTTATGCGTGTAACCTGGCCATTCTATCACTACCTACGTATAGGTGAATCCAGTGTAAATTAAAAGTATTTCAATAACAATGTAACAGTGGCACACAACACAGTTCACAACAAAGTAAGCTGCTCAGTGGGGACAAAACTACCTATCCTCTGGGTGCCATAAGGTCTCCTTTGAATATCTACATTCACAGAATCTTCTGTATGCATTTAAAAAGACATAAATATTTCTTACATATTTATATCACAACAAAGTCAACGCTAAACTTAGTTTATGGTTCAATTACTCTGCAGGCCCTGGGTGAATCGGGGGCACCAGGCAATGGCATTTTCTTCCTATTAAAAGACATGTTGCCCTATTGGAAACCCCTTTGTGCCTTAAACGTGCTTGGTGTATAGTAGTGTATTGCAGTGTATTGCAGTGTATAGCTCTCAAGGCTAACAAAAATGTTTACATGAAACAGCTAGGAAAGTAGAAATGTGTTTATAAAATAAATTGTGTAAATACATATTAATTGTATATTGCTATCTACATTTGGTCCACCGAAGGGGTCTATGTGTCCCACATAATTAATTGTGCAAGAGAGTAGAGGATCAACCTGTGCCTTTTTGGAATCAACATGCCCCCCAACATTTCTGTTGTATGAATCAGAAATTTGCTATTGGGGTGGGTAACCCATAACCCGAATAGCCACCTTGCCATGCTGAATCTCCCCAACTGGTCTATAACCCACCCTGCCTGAAAATGTGGGACAGTGGGGCAGCTATACAGGGCAATAGGGAAAGAAGCACTTCACTCAGAGACCCTGGAGCAAACCTGGAGAGGTATGAGAGTCCACTCAATGTCTGTCCCACTCTTCAACCCGATGATGATTTTCAACAATGCCAAACCTCCAATGTGACCCATATGATAATTATACATTAAATCACAGATGAGACACAGATGGAGCACAAAATCAACTAATAATAAATCCATTCCCACTCATGGAGATAAAAAGTTGACTGAACACAGATAATGCAGTCTCATTCAACTTGGAGTAAGCATGTTGTGAACTGCAATATTGGTAATAAAATGTAGATTATTGCATCCATAAATATTCAGTGAAAAGGAAAACCTCAGAGATACAGCAAGATAACCCCCCATCATATAATGAAGATAGATCCAATAGAGCACCCACAGCCTCTAGCAGTGGCTGAGAAACCTTAAGCTATTGTGATTTATGATTTCCTAGTGTCTGGCTATCAGCCACAGCTACCTTTAGAACGGACTTAGTATTTCCTGCCAAGGCTATTTTTTGAGTAAAGTAATGCCAATCTTTACGTATAGCGGTCTATCCATGGTCATGGAATCTAAAAAGCCAATTGCGTACAAGATTATTTAAATATTAATAGATACAATATTTACCTATGTCTTGCATGTGAAATATATGAGAAGCTTTTACAGCAGATGGACTCGGCAGACTAGATGGGCTTAATACAGTATTTTTTTTATTATTAATTCTCCACAATTCAGTGGCAGGTGTGGATTCATCCACCTTAAGTTTATTTGCATTTGTTTTATTATTATTATGATTTTAATAGCATAATGTTAAACATTGATTCATTCATTATACAAAAAAGCAAGATACTGATTTAGAAGAAACAGATCTGTGTTCTTCTGTTCTGTGACCTGTCATTTCCATATGTTTATATGGAGCATGTACAGTATCACTTGATTGCAATAAACCAGATCTGTATACATATTGCATATCAACTCCAGCACATGTATGTTATTGTCTGCTGAGCAATTAAAGTTGAACCACACAATAACCGTAACTTTGAACTTCACAGCTCAGGCTACCAGGAGCCCCCACTCTTTTGGAGAGTGACTTTGCTGGGGGGCAAGGCTAGCCATTCACGTGGGCAGGGCTAGCTGCGCAAGGGGCAGTGTTGTCAATAAGGGCATGGCTAAACACCAGTTCCATGAGCGGGAGATAGAATAGATTTACCCAGAGATCTTGGGAAGGTATGATGATCTCTCCCACTTTACCTTCTGCCTGGCCCCAGTAACCAGTTAAATACCCCCACGTCTGTCATCTTGTTAATGGAAATCATGAAGTATTGCTTCTTTACAGTGGACAAGTCCCACAGACTGCACCAAAAGGTGTGCTGAAATGATTGTTTGATTTATTGGCTGAGCCCTAAAGCTTGAAGAACACGTTAGTGTTAGGTTTTTTTGCTTTTGTATATGCGGGCCAATCCATATGGGTAGCATGGATTCGTTTTGCTATTAAGATGGCCAGAGGTTTGTTACTGTTTAAAGTATTCATACACCTAAGAATTGCAGTGGAAACAAAATAGTACAAGTCTGCCCTCTTCTGGAGGAAAATGGATTTAGTTGCTAGATTGTTACACAGCTAATTACTGACTGATAACTTTATTGCTATTTAAACATACATATTTAGTTATTCTAAAATGATTTTATTTTAATATATATATATATATATATACACACACAATTTGGGATTATTTTGATTTTTAGAGAATGTTTTTTTGGGGACCAAATGTGCTCTTTTTATGTTATGTGCTCCTTTAGTGAGAAATGATTGTTCATCTGGTTTATTGTCTCTGGTTATCCTTCAGTCTCTCCCTTTCTTACAGGAAACACACACAACCACCTACTGTGCTACATTCACAGTAGGAAATCAATTACTAAATTGGCCTTATATAAACCCAATAATGCAAGGAAACGCTTTATAAGAAGCAGCCAGGAAATTTCCTCTAATATGGCATTCCTAGTCTGTAGCTCATACTCCATCATACTGATCTTAATCCAATATAAACACAGATTACATAATAATGTAAAAATAAATACATAAAATTAAGGGTACGTTAAATGGAAAATAAAAATAAAAGTTGAAGTTGATAAAAAAAAAACAAGGTCTGAAATAACCTTGGCAGCTCCCCAATAATCTTGCCTACTAACAAAATTAGAATAGAAACATAGAATGGTTTGGTAAGATTAGATCCATTCGGCCCATCTAGTCCACCCATTTTCTAAATACGTTTATTAGTCCCTGGCCTTATCTTATATCTAGGATAGCCTTATGTCTATCCCATCCATGCTAAAACTCCATAACCTCTGGCAGAAGGTAATTCAATGCATCTACTACCCTCTCAGTAATGTTATACTTCCTGATATTCCTTTTAAACCTTTGCCCCTCTAAATGAAGACAATGACCTTTTATTGTGGTAGTTTTTCTTCTTTTAAATATACTCTCCTCCTTTATTGTATTGATTGCCTTTAGCCCCTTAAGGACAATGGGCGGTCCCTAAACCAATTGAAAACAATGCATTTTGAGCCCTGTCATTAAGGGGTTAAGTATTTAAATGTTTCTATCATATCCCCCTGTCACGTCTTTCTTCCAGGCTATGTATATATAATGTTAAGGTCCTTTAATCTTTCCTGGTAAGTTTTATCCAGTAATCCTTGAACCATTTTAGTAGCCCTTCTCTGAACTTTCTCCAACCTATCTATATCCTTCTGGAGATCCGCTCTCCAGTACTGTACACAATACTCCAAGTGAGGTCTCACCAGTGATCTGTACAACGGCACAAGCGCTTTCCACTTTCTACTGCTAATACCTCCTATAATACTACCTATACACATTGTCTACCTACCTTTAAGTCCCTGAAATAAATTCCCCTAAATCCATTTCCTCAGATGTTGAAGTGAGGACAGTATCATATTCTTTACTTTGCCCTTGGTTTTTATGTTGGGTTTTTGGTTACTGCCTTTGGGTTTTTTAAATTGCTTGCCATTTGGCTTATCTCTCCAGGAACATCATCAAATCTTTGTGTCATCACCCTTCTGCAATGCCACTAATTAAAATATTAAAGAGAATGAGTCCAAGTACAGACCCCTGAGGTATCCCACTGGTAACAAGACCTTGTTCTGAATATATGCCATTGACTACAACCCTCTGTTTTCTGTCACTCAGCCTCTGCCTAATCCATTCAACAACATTGGGATCCAAACCCAGAGATTGCAGTTTATTGATAAGTCTTCTATGTGGGACAGTGTCAAAGCCTTACTGAAATCCAGATACACAATGTCTACTGCACCACCCTGATCTTTTACTCACCCAATCAAAAAAAAATCAAGATTAGTTCGACTGATCTTCCTGAAGAAAACCCGTGTTGTTTCTGATCTTGAAATTCATGTGATTTTAGACATTTAATAATCCTTTAACATACGGTAGTTACCATTAATTCCCTCACTGTAGTTACAGTGCTATGGAATCTGCAAGCACTATAAAGATTAATCTAATATGATAGAAAACTGGGTTCTGTTACTCCTTCTGCTCTAGATTATGGCTGTTGGTTGGATATTGGTGATAGATTATACATAGACAGGGTACAGAGGTCTTATAGTTCCAGAAAACCATTGGTAATCTTAATCATTCTAGACAATCTTACAAATAATTTTATTGTTTATCTACCCTTTGTTTTATTAGCGACAGATGCTCATTCGGTTTGTCCATAGTTCACCCATTCTATAGACAACATTGCTTTGTGCAAGGCATTTTATTAATTTGACACACAGCAACAGAAGTGATGTTATTTGAGAGGAACAAAACATGTGTCCTTTCTGTGCACCCTCACCATATCTGAAGCATTGATTCACTTTGGTGAAGCTGAAAAGAAAGTGACCATAAATAATTGGTGTACCAGTTCCCAAAAGGCATGTGCCTCTTCTGTGACAGAACAATTCCAACATTGTTTTCATTGTCTGTTTAACTTATCCAACTGATAATTCAAATATCACCAGAGGTGTCATCTTCATTACCATCAAAAGCACCATTGTTGGCTGCCATGGGTCGTTTTGGAGTCATTCCGAGTATAGTCATTAAAACTTGATTTTGAGCACTATGATTTTCTTTACTTAGTTAGGTCTTCATAACAATATTTAGATATGTAATGCTTTGTTTATTAAACAGGGCCATTCCTGTTTTAAAGCAAATTCAGTACATATACTGTATGTCAATATATGGGAATCCATACATTCAATCCATTACACCAGCCCAGAAGTTAGTTTAGAATCTTATTAGACAATGTTATATTAGGGACTTCTTTGAGCAATTACAAGACCTTTTGTTGGGTGTTCCCTGTGTACCCCAAATAACATTAAGATATGTGCCCCCCCCCCTGTTACCAAATATGTTGATCATTAAAGTTTCAGTTATGTTTTAAGATTTCCCTCTAGATTGTAAGCTTGAGTGCCCTCTTTAGCTAGTATATCGGTTTGGTTTGTCTTAGTCTGTTAAGTCTACATTTTTTTCCATATCTTTTGAATGAATGGACAGTAAGAAGCACTGCGTAAAAATTGATGGGGCTATATAAATAAAATGTGATTATCAGCTAAGAGAATTTTACTTAACAAGACATTAACAAGACTACTCACCTTGAAAAGAGCTCACAATAGAGAGAGGTTAAGAGCCACATGAGTGCCTATAATAAAGGTTGAATAATACCAGATTCGGATGGGTGAAACTTCCTTGCTGAAAATGGCAATTCATGCCTCCCACATTAATCTAAAGTTCCCCAGTATAATACATTTTAAATATTTGTCCACATTTCGCTTCCCAATCTTAAAAAGGACATTCCAGCCTTCTTATGCACTTTAACATTGTAAGCTCTCTTGAGCAGGGCCCTCTTCACTTGGTCTTTCTGTACGTCATCTTGTTGTGTTATATACTAATTGTTATGTCCTGTCTACCCTTTGTACAGCGATGCAGAATCCGGTGGCGCTATATAAAACAAATAATAATGAGAGCTGTGTTGTCTCATCCAAGGTATCCCCCTTGCAAAACCCACCATATGTATTTGTCACTTTCCCCATTCCCAGCTATTTTGAGTGCAGGAGATGTTTGGCCGAAGACGCACACATCCTGAAGTCCGGTCAGCTCGGGTATCTACGTGCTCAGGAAAATGTATTCTTTTGTGTTTTCTTTCTTGTCCCCCGGTATCCTAGCGTGCAGAATCCATCCCAAAATTTGCCTGATGTGAAAATGTAGACAATAAATGCTGTGTCACCATTAGACTTGTATTTGTGGACTTTGGGTGGTATTTTGGGGATTAGGGGTAGTTTTACCCTCAAAAGGGTTCAGGGTTGGTGGGGTCAGTTCAACGACTGGATTTTAGAGAGCTCAGGTAGGGTGTTAGGTACGCTGAAATAAAGAACTCATTCTATAAAGATGTTAATTTTATAGTGGGTTGATTCAGCTGCGATATATTTAGAGAATCAAACATATTTTTTAAAAATTAACCCTTTCATCTTTCAAGCTAGTTTGTACCCAGGGCCGGCCCTACAATGGAGCCAACTGGCGATTGCCCCAGGCGGCACTTTTGAAGGGGCGTTACTTTGCCGCCCCAAGCGCTTTAGCGTTTTTTTTTTTTTTAAGCGGAGGAGAGAGCGAGGGGCGCCGAGTGGTTTTCGCTTACCCGCTCGGCGCCCCCCTATCTCTGCGGCGAGTCTCCCTGTTCGGTCTCTGTGCCGGCTTGTAATGCTGAGCGCGGGAAGTGACGTCAATTTCCGGCGCTCAGCATTACAAGCCTGCACCGTGGCAGAGC
>VKOC01000001.1:56077548-56101861 GCA_009364415.1 Spea multiplicata | reverse complement strand
TATTGCAGGTTGTGAGGGCTGTAATAGAGAGTGTTAAATAGTGTTAAAGTGGACGGGGGCAGTAAGAGGGCAGATATAGGTGATAAGGGGTTAGTGGAGCAGAAAGATAGAAAGTAAAATATAACACACTTAAATAGTGACAGGCATGACATAAATTTTACCAAATAAAAACAAATAAAACAATCAGTGGAAAAATGCTGAAATTCCCAGTAAAGGCATTCCTAGGCCATAAAGCATAGATAGACAAAAAAGGGTAATAGACAATTCAGGCACAGAAACAAGAAAATGATAATAACAATACAGAAAACAATAACAGATAATTATGGAGATCTCTTGGTCCACTCTGTATACCTTGTAGCAAAGTATGCAGCTTTGCTTGGGCTTCAGTTGATTGTGGGGAACATGAAGGTGGCTATTGCAGGTTGTGAGGGCTTGTAAACATTCACTTCCAAACATTTGAAGTTAAAAAAGGCAACTTCTATATTTTGAAGCCGCTCCTGCTCTTTTAGCCCTAGATTCTCAGATTAGACTCGCCGGTTCTCACACTTGCTTCTACCTATATTTTAAAATATGCGCGCAGACAGGCCTGTAAATGAGAACATGATCAAAGTTGTTAGGGGTCAGACTTGGAAAAACAAAGGCACTGGTGTCTGTCAAAAGGTGATTCCCACTGAGGAGAGCGGTTCGAATTACTCGGCGTAGCATGAAAATGCAAATTTTCTAAAAAAGCCACAAAAAAATAATATGTTTCCTTTCCAGGCAGACTGAGAATCCACTGGTGTCAGGGATTGGATTTCTCAGGAGTCATAATTACACAGAGGAATTGAAATAAAAAAAAAAAAATAATAATAATAATAATAATAATAATACAGGTTACGTTAAGTAAAGTCAATCTGAGCAGCATAAAAATTCTGGACACATAAATCTTAACGTCAGTGACAGGAAGGGACTTTGGGAAGGAATTACCATAAATCTGACAAACGCTAATTTGATGGGTGGCTGTATCTGTCTGCTCCAAGACCAGTCTAGACAGTCTATTGAGAAATCCTAAAAACACAACTGTTTGTTCCTTGTAACACCATCTGGAAATGGCAATAAGAGCCTACCCAGCGCCATTCACAAATAGGATCAAAGCGCATTCAAATGCCATCATGAAGTCCTACACACAGAAAATTCAATCAGAGATCTCAGAGCAAATTTCTGAAGGCCTTAACGAAGAAAAACCCTCAGACTTTGTAAGCACTTAGCAAACCGTGAACTGAAAGGGATGAGAACGGGGGCATGAAATGAAACAGAAAGGGCTTCTAATACCTGCTCCGTAACCTTTTGCCGCCACCGGGGCCCCTGCAAACCTCAGACGGCAAGAGTTAACCCATGCCTTGCACGGAGACACAGTGGTGTGACTCTTGCATTGGCATTCAGCGCACTCCATCAGAAAGTGCAAAGTGTATTCCGCCTGCTCGGTCTTCCATTAAGATCTGTCCCCGCTTTACATCAAAGCAACGGGGGCCCCTCTATTGAACTTCTTTACGTATAGCAAACATAAGAGTCTGGCATAGAAGCCAGGAATCCCCACCCCCATCCCACCAAATGCTTTCCAACTCTATAATCTTTTGTACAGGAGTCAAATCAGAATTCAGTTTTGCACCAAAATGCAAATAAAACATAAACGTGCTTCATTTTATTAATGAATACTAAATAAAAGACCAAGCTGGGAAGACAACACACAAAATCATACAAAAGAATCTCAGCCTCAGCTTTGCCCAAAAGTGTAAAAATGTTACTCCAAATGACTATATATAATAATATATAACAGCGTGGGGTATGTAATATTTTGAGGATTGGTCGCGTAACCAGTTAATTTTTTTGGCAGGGACAGTAAAATATTCCGATAACATTATTAATGTTTTGCAATCAGGAGACCATATACGTAAGCAATTTCATCCACGTCACATTAGAAAAACGGATAATGCCTTCAAATGTAGCATTTCCCGTTACTGATTTTAAAAAAATCAAGTGGGACGCAGAAGATTCCGTTCTTTCTACTGGGAAGCAACTCCAGACAAAACTAAGGCGCAACTCGGCAAACAGACTTATCTTTGTAACACAAAACAAGTGAATGACTTGTTTCCCACAGAGGCCGTGCCAGCAGATAAGTAAAAGCTGGAGTAGAAAGAGTTCCTCTATTGAAGCCAGACGTTTCAGGGCAGTTATGCCATCCATATTACAATAATGACTCAAAAAGGGAGTATCAGCCCCACGGCCCACCTCCCCCACAGTAAAATACACCATCCACAGAGAAACAACCCTCAAACACAGACTGTTAGCCAGAGCCCACCATCAGCCCATTCAAAGAGTAACCCAAGTAGGGGGTAATCTGTAAAAACCAGCATGTAATCAGCGTTTTAGTGGGCAGCGCATTGCATAAATTGGTTTTATTAAGTACGTTCAATTAAAGAAGCTATCGCTGTAGAGTTTTACCGTGTGAACCGCAGAATTACCATATTTGCTCGATTATAAGACGACCCCCAAACTTTGGATCTTAAGAAAAAACAAAGAAAAGAAAAGGCCTGAATATAACTATTGGTAAAAAAAACAAACACTGTTTTTGCTTTCTTGCTCTTAACACTCTAAAGCTCTCTGTCCATGTGTCATTGTCTTCTCAGACATCCGCTTCCGTCTTCTTTTCCGCAGCTCTGCTCCTTCTCTTGCCACTTTTTGTTCTTCCGTTTATTTTCTTCACCCTGTATTGACTCTACTATCCAGGTACTTCCACAGAAGGGCCGGATCCTCCGCACAAACCCTTTCCCCCACCGATTTGAGGAACAAGGGTGGGGGGGTGGACTGTCCTTAAAATGTGCGCCGTGGCTCTGTCATTTTGCGGAAGTACTCCAAGAAGCTTGCCAGAATATTACAAACTGATTCGCAGAGAGAGGTCTGCAGGAGTCACATCTGAAGAACAGACCATTCTTCCCCAGTTGTGTTCATGGAGCATCAGACACATCAGGCATCTCGCTCCGTAATACGGCAAGCAAGGTACAGAAGCCCACATAAAAGGGGAATGCACCCCAGGTAAAGGGGAGACACTAGCAGACTGCATCATATAGAACAATAGACACCTTAATCATAAGCAAAATATAGGCATTTATTGCAATATATACACCATACCCATTTTCTTACTAATCCAAGAAACATTTATATTACCTGAGTTGGAGGGGGGGGAAAACCCACAATAGTTAGTATTTAATTTTTTTTGGATGCTGAAGTCAGAGCAATTCTGTAAAATGTTAACTGCAGCAAGGTATAGGAGCATTTATCTTTTTTGTAGTAGCATTTTGCTCCAGTTTTATATACATTCAGTATATATGTACCCCTCTACCAGGTAACACAGCAAACATGTTAACATGTTGTAAAAACACAATACTGTATAATGGAAGTGTGTGATATGCCCCAGCAGCAACACACACTATATTCCTTCACAATAGTAAATTGCGTACCCTTTAATACTATAATCCACTCTTTTCTATTCTGGTTTTTTTTATTGAACGTTTATTGAACGAGAAAAGTTCTATGGTGCAGAGTATACTTTTATAAGTGTTTAATTAGGAAATCTTCAACCAAATGAACAAAATTAGTTTATCCCTCCCCAGAATATTTCATTTAAATGTACAATTACAGACCTTTTGTGATTGGCTGCGGCACATCCACGAGTACGGTACTTGATATACTCACCTGCTGGTCTTGTCTTAAGCAACACTGCCATCTAGTGGCAGAAAGAGAATAAACAATCACAAGCCCAATTTATTCCAGGCCACACAGTTGGTGGCTGTCCTATTATTGCAGGACTACACTTTTCTCAGTCAACGCAACAAAAATATGCTAATAGCTGGCTGAACATTATAGCTTCAATAACCAAACAGCTGTGTTTTGTCATTCCCCTATGAAGGAATGGCAATGCCCTAATTATAAACATGTACATTTAAAACATGTTACATGTGTAAGCTTGCGAGCAGGGCTCTCTCCAAACGTATCGGTTTCTCTTAGTCTGTCAATGCTTGTCTTGTCATATCCCTTGAATTTATGTATTGTATTGAGCGCTGCGTAAACTGTATAATAATAATAATAATAATGATGGGCTCCACTGCATTTTAACATGTCAATTCATGTGTGCATCACTTGCCTGTATATTTACATGTGTGTGCACTACTTCGCGACCTGCAGGCTGAACACACATTGTCACCAATGGAACTAAACATGCTTGCTTCAAACAGGTGTTACACTTACACAAAATCTTTATTATACTCCAATATTTTATTTGCTTTAACATTGAAAACTTTTTTTTTAATAAATTTCTCTGGCTACAGCCTAGCGCTGGCACTTCATCAAAAACAAGAATGAACAACTTGGGATTTTATTGCACGTGTATACTTATTATTGCACAATGCAAACAAATATATACATCAAACCACAAGATGTTGGGTAAAAGCAAATTCATTGTTACATAACTGGCAATAAAGCGCCGACACGCCAGCCAGGGTAAGGGTGCGACTCCCTAATAATTATACTTTCAGCGCTGCTTTTTATGTAAGGCCCAGACTAGCTACAATTGCAGTATGGAGTCCAGGAAGAAAACGTAAATTAGAATATCTAATTTCATTGAACATTCCAGCCAGATTATATGCTTGTAGAAACAAAATTAGACCAAAGCGTAAAATAAAAATCATATAATATTTAAAAACAGACTATGGGATATATTCACTTAACTGGGAGTGTGAAGGGTACCTGAATGCCAGCCTAGTCCTTATTGGAGGTTTGCCCTTCGTAATGATATATCAAGGAGCTGACATATTGAGATCTCCTGCAAACTCTGCCATCAGAGAATACATTTTATCTTCTATCCAATAAACCTGAATCCCATTTACATGGATAACATTTCAGCCGATCTCAGGGTTTTCACATCTGATTTAGTAGGAAGGTACGTGCATGTAAGAGACAGAGCTGATGCCTGAAAGAGGTTAGCAGGCCATAGATACATAAATTAACAAGGTGATCACAGTTATTTATCGATTTATATAGCGCCATCATATTCCGCAGAGCTGTACAGTTGCACCCCTTGTCCGACTCACATGAGAAGGCAAATACTGCGCAAAAACTGAAATTTAACCACAATTTCACATCCAAAGGATTTTATCTGATTATATCGTGCAGGGAATATGATTGTGCTATTCAAGAAACCCTGAAATAAATAACTACTTATAAATAATGGCTTAATAAATAATGAAGACACGCAACCTGAAGCGGGACAGAAAATACTACCTTGAGGAGGTAGTATTATACTGGGGGGGCTGAGTTGGTGGCATAGACTTACTCTGTGGGAATCGTTTGGGGGCAAAAGTGCAAAACTGTAAGAATGAAACAGACTGAAAGCCAAAACGCTATAGGAATAAATATAACACGTATACATTCTGCGCAGCAGTCACAAAGGCAGCATAAAAAGCAGAATGACAAGGTCCAATATTTTTATGACCGCATTTCTGGAACGGCTCTATGGAAACGTGCAGCCATCAGATTTTATAGCCTAAAATGACAATTACACCAATAAAACACACAGTGGAACACCTGAGTATTTGCATGCTTATTATTGGCACACTTTAATTCGCTTAAAAGCATGTATGTATGGAGCTGGATATATTGAGCTCTTTAATGCTTGGTGCTGGTATACGAGTTTGGGTTTTATTTAGGAATTCCTCTGTCTCCAAATTTTGGGTCACCAACTCTTGATGCGGTAATGCAACAGCTATGGACCCATCAGGTGTCCCTTCAAGTATGTTTAACTATATACTGGATTTCTCTAGTATATCTTTATATAGAAAACATATCTATTAGACTTGTGCATTCGTTTTCGTACAAACTTTTTTTTTTTGAAATGATAAATTCGTGCATTTGTACAAATCAACAAAAACGAGGGAGATCTCGGACGAAACCCACAAAAGTTCCAAAAATTCGTCATGATTCGTCCATTAGCCGTGGACGCTGTGTGTGTGTAGGAGGGATCATATCAATGACTGATAGGCTGAAGTGGCCAACAACAAAACAGGTGGTGGTCTCATTGATGGTAAGGGCTGTGGGACCCATCAATCACAGCTGTTGATGGGTTCCACATGACCCTTACTTTTTCCACTCTGGCCAATCAGCATTTACAGGGGGAGGAGCCAAGCATTAGATATATAAATGTGCGGACACTATTTTAACTCATCAGTAGCAGAAGTTACAGACTGATGGGAGTTGAAGTGTGACACAGTGACAGGGTAGCAGAGGCTGAGATTGGTGCTCATTACTCATACTACATGTTAATGAATAGCTTATTTTACTGCAGAATATGCCCTGTTGCGGGGTAGATTGGAGTAGTCATTCCTGTATCACAGCGACAGCAGCAGACATTCTCCCCTGTTCCTGAGTAGAGTTTAGTTGACCATTCATACCACCAGCCAAACCTGTAATACATTTTATCTATTATGTTTCTATCGTATCACCTATGACTCTTCATTGATAAATATTGGTGAATATATATATGAATATATAATATTGGGGAAATTCAGTCTTGCTCTACAGAGCTGCATGCGCCATCTGCCAGCGTCTGCCTGCCCAGTTCGCTGCTGTTGCTGCACCTCCTTCCCATCCTTGCTCCGGGGGAACTTTTTTCTTTTAAATTTCTATTATGAAAGAAGAGTTGAGAAGGTGTTGGGGATCTCCTCCTTTGGGAGGGCATTGAAAATAAATAAAAAGGCCCCCCATGAAGTTTCGTCCGAGCCGAACGGCCTGGAAACAAAATTTGTGGCCGGAAAACAAATGCAGCAAAGACTAAAAACGAAAAAACTTTGTCTGAAGCAATTTTGCTCGCCATGAAATTGTCTAATATCTATTGTCATGAATTGGCTATAGAGATACATTATTTGAATGGCAATCAGGAACTCCGTATGGCGTGTTTGCAGAGTCCTTTGGTCATGTAATCCCAGACGTTTCATTAACAATGAGCGACTGGAAGGAGCAAAGCCGTGCATTCCAGGATATGTACATTTCTTCTCCGTAAATAAACCAATCCCAAGAGATCTTACAAGAAGCAGACACAACCCTGTAATGATTTACATGCAAGGTCATAGACCAGCCAGATAACCTGTTTAACTCATTCATAACCAATGGGATTTTTTATTAAATAAAATTGCCAGTGATATTTATTTTTAATGTGCCAACAATTTATGTACCACTTACACACATTTATATATATATATATATATACTATATATATATTATATATATATATATATTGTGACGGTCATGTTGGATTGGTGGTGGAAGGGAGGTATGTTTCTCCTAGATTCCGTTCCTATGTGGAGTAACACCTGAGTCTTCCACCTGCTAGGTGATTAATTAATGAATGAGAGGGTGGATATAAAAGGGAAGCCAGGAGGGCAGGTAGCTCTCTCTGGCTGAGGACACAGAAAGCCTGACTGTGTGAGAGACGTGTGAGTAAAGGTTGCTGGACATATTATTGTTAAGTTGGCAGAGAGAAGCTCTCCAGCTGGTAGTGAGGGACATCCTCTGTATAGTAAGTGCCGGACAGGCAAGGTGTTTCTTTTGCTACTGTTATATTTCTTTTGTCCCTGCAACCTTTTCTAATAAACCTGACCCTGTGTCAGTTTGCACGAACTATTTGCCTGGTTTGATTGAAGACAGCGCTTGTCCCTTGACCTCAGCGAGGGGCGATCCCAGACCTACCTCACAATATATATATATAAAACTGCAGAGGCCAAGTAACCATGGCTCACAGAAATACCACTGCTGGAACCTTTACCTAGAACCCTAGATTATTACATATCTTAAAATCCAGATCCACTTTAAAATATACTGGCTCTCGACCCGTCAATTGCCCACTTACTTACTGTTAAACATCTTTAAGTTCCCACAATAGTCTCCCCCCCCTTTTACACTGAGAAAAGCAACATAAATATGTACAAATAGCTGTATCCTGTTAAGGCTGGTCCCAGAATTGTATAATCTGTCCACTTACAAAGTCATACAATTTTAAGGCAGGGAGGACCCCGAACTCATATCCTGCAATTCACACAAAGATTTTTATTAAGTCTATAAATGTTCCACAATACAAACACCAACAAAGACTAACGTCAAAAAATGTTCCCGCGTTACTAGGGCCGTAATGGTGGCACCTGCAGTGGTCACACAATCAGAAGAATATAAGAGCATTTGGGTGGGCCACAACGCTGCTCC
This sequence comes from Spea multiplicata, assembly GCA_009364415.1. Lineage (NCBI taxonomy): Eukaryota > Metazoa > Chordata > Amphibia > Anura > Pelobatidae > Spea > Spea multiplicata. Next base: position 56,093,575 of record VKOC01000001.1, on the reverse strand, counting down.
TGCAGCCCAGAGAAGTGGCCCTTAACCCGGAGTATCCAGGCAACACATGGAGAGTTCCCAGGTATGCCTCCCATGCATCGGCAGAGAGGTGGCGCTGTAATAAAAACTTCCGGTAGATCTTAATGGGCATAAGGCCACGGCTTTTTAGGATATTCAGGTCCATAAAGTACTGAAGGGTTAGGGTTTATTTGACACTAGACTGTCCCTTTAAAAAGGTCTTTGCAACAGTATCTTTTCAGCTGACAAACAATGATGTATCTCTTCATTTGTTCAAAGGACTCAAGGGACAGGGTTATGACATTAATTTTTTGGTGTCCTTGCTAGTATTCTCCGTTTCCAGGATGCAACTAGCAGAGGCATTTGTACATCTACATATGTATAAAGACTTTACAACTGGAATATATTTCATTTATGCATAAACATACAGTATATACATATACATAATCGTTCCTTTGGACACAGAAAACTAGGCATGTGGGTGATGAGCTTCCTTAAATGTTCAGTGTTGATAAAAACAGTTTTGTAACTAAATGTAGCTTTTGAAAGACCATTCCTAGTGTGGCTAGATTCATAATAAATTAATAAAGGATTCAAAACATCTGTGATATCATCCATACTAGCAGGTAACATTGGCTATACAGTGTGAACCTCATAGAATCAGTCACTAGGGGGCGATCTTAAGCATGATCAGGGATGAAAAGATTTAAAAAGCTGCAAAAAGTGGGGTAATTCTAGATCCCCGATCATACACATAAATAAGTTTTAGGATCTAGCATCCAAGATCACTACCATTTAAACAAGGGTTAAACACGCCACAGAAACAATACCATGAACAATGGCTCTAGACTGTAAGCTCCTTTGAGCAGGGCCCTCCTCACCTGTTGTCTCTAAGTCAAATTGTTATGTTATAAACTACTTGTTATGTCCTGTCCACCCATTGTACAGCGCTACGGAATTTAGATAATAAAGTAAGCACTGTTTCTGTGGTTCGATTCTACGTTTGACCCTATCTTTATACCGCAGCAGTCGTATTATTCAGTTAATTGAGTTCCATGTTATCGTTTAACAGACTTTATGATTCATATGACTTTAAGCTGCAATGGTAGTTAAAACACATGTTCCCACAAGGTAAATGGCAAGGCTGGGGTTATTTGGTGTAAGATTGACCATGTTTGCATTTACAACCCACCGTCCTTTTCATTTTTTTTTTTTTTTTAACTTTTATTATTTTCCATTTGTTTTGATGGCTTTGATAGTGCCAAGCAGGACACATCTGTACATGGGGGGAAATTAACTTTCCAATATATAACAGAAGGTATAAACCAACAGAGGGGATGCCGAGAGTAATCAAAACTGGAACATTCCAATCATTTCCCATCATCGACCCGTGTTGTAAGCAAATCTAGAAGCTTGTGAGTAACTCACATCTCATAGCATTTCCCTCGTTTCCACTTACCTGCCTCGTCATCTTTGGGGCATTAACAGCACACATATCACAATCCCTTGCCCACCTCGGCTAACCTCCTCATTCCTAGATCCACAAGGCATAAAATAAGGATTGTGTGGAAATAAGAGCACTGTGAACCAATCTGCCTCAAATTACAATAACGAGTTATGTTTCTGCTCGTCCAAGGGAGCTTCTGCAGCAGGAAGAGTTTGCAAGCCCTGTATAATGTATAGTTAAATTAGTGGGATTTATCCATCGGATTAAGATTTATACAGGGCCAGAGAAGGCATTCTTCCTGGAGAAATTTGCTAGGGATCAGCCTTCATAACGAACACCCAAGTGAGAATACACAGTAACTTAACAGAAGTATCCCTTTCTGAAATGCTACAGTTCAGTAATCTTAATAAACATATGTAGTATGTAAGGCGATGTAAAAAAACAGGCAATATACATATATTAGAAATAGGAAACCTTTCCTTTTCAATACACTGTTTGCTGCAATGATTAAACTGATTAACATTGAGAAGGAACAAAAAAATGAAATAGTTTTCTTACAGGGCCCTATATCATTTATTTTGCTATTTAGACCAAAACTCATTCAAACTCCAGTGATATGGGCATTAATGATTTAGAAGCAGCTTACACATTTCTGTAAGAAAAAAGGAAGAGGACACAGTTTGCCAACCTTGAATCTAGAATAGAGGAGAATAAAGGAGTGCAATTATAAAGGAAGTTTATGTGTTTCTAAAAACACATTACATTAAAAGGTTTCCCTGAACAGATCAGAAAAGAATATAATAAATGAACAATAATACACTATGGAAGATTTTGGCATTCACACAACCGTCCACCTATATCCTGTTTCCTGCATCAGTTGTAAATATGTTGCTTAAAATAAAAAAGTGCTGTATTTGCTCTGAAAAACACCCCTCATCTTATAATCAGACCTCAAATACGTCTGACTATGAGACTAAGATCCAGATCCCCTGCAGCGCTGCAGGAGACCTGGATCCTCCAGTCTTATGCGCCCCAACTTACCGGTGCTTCTGAGTCCGCGGTGTGCAGCCAGGGCAGCGTGTAGACGTCTACGCGATTTGCGTAGACAACTTCCGCTGCAGCCGAAAGGAGATGCGGTTAGCAGCGGGGGTTGTCAGCGTCCATCGCGCAGACCTTCCCCGGCTGTCAGTGAGGAGAGTTCCGGTGTGGGGAATCTGACAGCCAGGGAAGGTCTGCGCAACGGACGCAGACAACCCCCGCTGCTAACCGCACCTCCTTCCGGCTGCAGCGTTACACGCTGCCCGGACAACACACCAGGAGTAAGAAGCACCGGGGCATAAGGCATTTCTGTAGGCAGAGTGCTCTATGAAATGCCTTTTAACCCCCTTAATGCCCCTCTGCCTCCAGAAATGCCTTCTACCTCCCTATATGCCACTCTGCCCATAATATGCCTTTTAAACCCCTAAATGCCAGAGGCATTAGGAGTATAAGGCAGTTTCTGGAGCAGGAGTGCAACATTTAGGGGTCAAAAGGCATTATATTGGGGCACATGGGCATGTAGGGGCGTATGAGGCATTTCTGGGGCAGAGTGGCAAGCCTGGGGGCAGATTAGAAAATAAAAGGAAATAAAAACAAAATATTTTTCTCAATCATAGCTTTTATTTAAAAAAAAATAGTTTACATAAATTAACATTTACTGGTAAAACTTGACTAGTGTCATCTTATATTCAGGTTTTTTCTTTTTTCGTAAATTAATATTCAGATTTTGGGGGGGTCGTTCTATATAATCGATTACGGTATGTATATATTGATATATATTATATATATATATATATATATATATATTATATATATATATATATAGCGTGTGTGTGTACGGGAACGCGTGTGTTTGAACAGTCATACAGAAAAAAAAAAGTCTCATATGCTCTGCGAGGGGACAGAGTAAATGCATTCAGATGTTTTCTCTAATATTGTTAATTGTGTACCCGCAACACAGCGGGAGCAGCTGCAGGTAGCAGAACCCACCCTGTGCACGATGTTTGGACTATGGTTAGCTCTGCATCAAAAAGCGCTACTGAAAAGCTACCCATTGGCTGCCATCGATACCAATGTCAATCTTCTGCGAAATAATGTCAAGATTTGCGTTTACCTTCTAGGACTCCATTAAACCCCTTACCCTTCTGACCAGTTATTACCACTTGCTATACCCAGCTACATGGAATACACCCATGAGAATATACCCGTGCATCAACATAAACAAAGGAAGCATTCAATTTAGAACCAGAGGCTTTGGATGCACCATGTTATGTATTATACCACCAATTTATCAAGCGTTGAGCCATGCATCTCTAGAACAGTAATATATTAGTAGCCACCACAAACCTCAGAAGTAAAAGGTAAAATTCTGGAAGCTCTTCATGAACTTTGTTTTAAAACTAAACACAAGGACATGTATATACAAATCACATAGGCTTAGGTTATAAGCAGGGCTTGGCAAATGCTGGCCTGAATTGAATTGTCTTATTTTGATTTTCCATTACTTTTTTTTTTTCTTTGTAAAAAAAAAGTTTGATAAATTGCACATTGATCGGCCCAGCCTTGTTTATAAACTTCAAAACAAAAGCCAGCAATTGAAATGGATGATGATAAATAAAATAAACGAAAAACACTTTATTAAAATAAAAACACAGACTTTGGATTGGATGGGATTCTCACTTCAATCGACAAAAAAAACAAAAAAAAACACACAAAAAATCATGCTTGTTCAATTCATGCCATGAGCTGAACACAAGAGCGTGGTACGGAAGTAAGAGCTTACCGTGTAAGCGGCAATTCTACAAACGGCAAATGTGATCTGGGTGCATTCTGACACTGTCTACAAGTTAAAAGACAGAAGATGGTTACCTAACGTAACCAGATATCTATCCATCGGCAATCCTGGAAGAAAAGATTCAAGCATAAAGATTGTTCTATATGGAGAAGGAAAGATGAAACATAGTCTGGTACATGTTTTCCATGCAGTATACAGATAAATGACATTGAAAGTACAATCTGTACCAGGAGTTCTAAACATAACCTACATCACTAAGGGCTGCGTAATATAAACCTTCAAAACAGTCTTTGCTCCTGCAACTCAGACATGAGCTGGTTTCCCATAGTAACTCGCAAGACGATGCGCTCAATAAAACGGGTCAACAGATAAGAGAACAGACGACTGGCCACGTGCAAATCCACACATGCACACGTATCGAAGCAATTCTACTAACGTGACTCGTAAGAAGCAGCACGCGCTTATAATGTCTATGAAAACGTATAGAGAGAAATAAAACGATCATTGGTCGGGTGCATATGTCGGACAGGACAGATTCAACACACTGTACGGAAAGTGAATACTAACACACAATCTTCTTACATTTAAGTGACGCACCAAACTGTCCAGTGGGATGTCCATGTCTACCGGCCGGGAGGACAGATGGACCATTGAAATCAAAGTCCATTCTGAGTGAAAAATGCCACACAGACATTAGGCGATTCTTTTAAAGGAAGACGCAGAGGAAACACAGGATTCAATAACAGAGATTACAGTTCAAACCGGTCACAATTGTCGAACTAGAACTGTAAGCACTACCACAACATCCACTGCAAGCAACCCTTAATGTAAGAAGAATACCACTGTTGTTTCAGTAAAACAATAGGGCTGTGTTACCTCCTCCGGTCATTTTTGCACTAATAATCTCTAGATGTCTGTAAGTGGCCTGTAAGGTCCATATAAAAGAAGCAGGACTGGAGCTTTTTGAAGGCGTTTTCCATGCATCGTCACTAGCTTGCACTCCATACACCTGTATTTACCTTGATCAGTAACACAACCATCAGCGAGTGACCCAGGCGGAATTACGTTATAATATACATTTCAAACTTCCATACAGACAGAGAGCTGCCTTGTGAGAGAGTTGAAATGAAATAACCTTACAAGATCTTACCTGCATATTTAACGTAGAGTATAACTTAGTTCAAGCGATCCTTCTCTTCTTTTACCAAGCGCATTCTTTGTATGTTGTAAAATCTACGTGTACATTTGAATTGATTTTGAATATTTGAATCACTCTTCTCTTTTTTTTTTTATTGTGCCCCGCTGCATAACGTCTGCCCAGATTCCCATCAATAAGAGAAAGCATACAAATAAACCATAAATCAGCAAAAAAAAAAGATACAAAAATATTTATAAAGACTTCCACACAAAGGACGCACCCTTGATCAATTTCGCAATACTAGCCTGCATGTGATAATCTTAGTAAACAAATTAAAACCAATGAAACCTAGCAAAGGACCCTTAGGTAATCCAACTTACCCTGAAAGTAATCATTAACAACATAAAAGGTCTTGTGTACAAAACATTGTTCCTTACACAAGTGCCTTAAGCAATCTTGATCCATTAAACAATGGGTCCTGCAGCAGCACCGCAGACATCTAGAGCTTTAACGGTCTTGGGTTTTGATCAGCGAGCGCTACGGGAACTGCTAGGGGCTGCCTAAGCCTTTGTTATAAAGCAGGATGCCCACTGATAGAAAACGTGGCCTTTATGCATCTTATCTGAAACTCATCCTGGAGGCTGTCAGTATTCCAAGCAGAAGAAAAAAAATCTTCTGAATCTCGGTAATAACTACAATATCCCTGAGACTAGACTGGCCCCTCATACAGTACAAAGTATGTTACCTGCATACGTCTGTCATGAATCTGCTCTGTTCTAGTAAAAAAAACATATTTTGGTCCTATCTTTCGGGTGCTATTAGATGATATGCTTTGCAAGACGATAAGCAGGATGCTTAGATCGGAAATGAATCTTGAATATAAGTCATGTATGTCATCAACATTATCATCATCTTTCATTTATCCAGTGCGACGATTTTTTCACAGCTCTTATAATACACACACATCTAGAATAAGACAGACTAAGACAAATTTATCATGTAAAGAGGGCCCTGCTCGCAAGCTTACAATATTATTCATTTCTAAGCTCAATGAAAGTAGACCTTAAGAGGATGTATTGATGGATTGAAACAATAGAAGCGCAGTCACACTTCTTTATGCTACTAAGAATATTGTCAATCAACATGCACAGAACGGCCCAGAGCCAAGGAACCATTACACAGGTCTTCATAAAATTATTACTGTTAAAAATTAATTAAAAAATCTGGTGGCAACACTCAGGCAACCACACTGGGAATCAAACGACAGAGGACATTGTGCCCTTGCCATGCTGACGCCTGTCAATAACAAAGCAAAATAGATCCTCCGAAAAAGTAGAAGAACCCTTCTGGAAACTTGACTTGTGGCCTCTAGATGCCGACAATGCGGGTGTTCTCAGAACACTGCAAGAACTTTGTAAAAGGTTAGAAGTCTTGACATGGCCTTTTGAGGGCAAACAGCTGAGAGCCACCAAGTCAACATGGACAGACCTTGTGATCAAGTTTGTCAAAGTACTTTCCAAGACTGTTTGACAGCTAGAAAAGGGCTTACTTTTTAAGTGAACATGTTCTTTAAATACTAAAAGGTACACGAGACCTGATTTGCCGTGTAGCTTTTAAAATGCATACATTTTTCAGTTTAATAAACCAAATAAAAAGGGTGTTTAAAGACTACAATAATCACCATATTTGTGTATATATTAAAGCAAACCCTTACTGTACAACTCAACTTACAGCAATCAGCACATTATGTCTTCACTTTATACCTGGTCTGAATGTAAGTGTGAGTGGGGGGGGGTAACCAACTACTGACTGACATCTCTGTATCAAGGATAACGAGGCATGCCGAGACACCATGACAGACCTGTGACCACACTTTTCTATTTGTTCGTTTTCTGTGTAACACAGACTGCATTATCCTTTGCCTACATTATATGTATACGTACCACATGCACACAGTAAAAAATGCAAAGAGTAAATGGATATATAGACAGATGGATCTGTTTCAGCAGGACATCAACGTTGGCATTACAAGCTACACTAATGAGCGCAGAAGACAGCTTGAATTTTTTGCCCATCAATGTAGGATTGGTACAAAAATGGCAGAAGCTATGGGTTCCATAGCTATCTGGATCCAGGGATTTGCCCCGGTTCCTTAACCCCTTCACAATGCATTGCGAGCCCATACGAGTACCAGCTTTGTCGTGAAGGGGTTAATAATGGTTACGACTATCAGCAGCGGTGTAACACATGCTACATCAAGGATCTGAATGGCACTACGGGGCAGAATCTCCATGTGGTCTTAACAGACATGTTGAGATTTGCATGTACACATACTGTATGAACACGTGAGAAACCTTTGAGAGGATTATCTCTAAACACCTTATGACCTTTACAGTGTTCATCCCATGCTGATGAACATATTAAGGCAACTTATGTATCATGTGGCTTTAGCCACTCTGATTCTGGACACATCACACACACACCTGCCTGAATAAAGAGACACTTTGTAAATGCTGTATAATCCTTTCTCAACAGATCTGAAGCAATACAGGAACTAACCGCGTATTACGTCGGTCCCCAAACACAAACACTGCGACCGGCAGCACAACATATAAATGGCTGTATTGTTATTGTGTATTTTTTAATCATCCTGAACACGCAGACATTCTGCGGTGACCAGGCAGACCGGCGCGTGAACCAACACATTGACAGAAAATACACAGAATACAGAAAAAGTGAAATAAGAATGCTTCAAAACTAATTCCAGAGCTGTATTCTGCTACCAATAGATACTTTACTACTATTGGGTAATAACCCTTTCCATGCCATACCGTTGTGGTGTTAAAGCGCTGTAAATTGTCTTTCCATGCAACGAGGAACTTCTCTATACAAAATGTAAAGTTTTGCAATTGTCTACAGTCCAACGTCTTCACCGATCAAAAAAAGAAAAGAATGCTGTACCTTTTTTAACCCCTTAAAGGCCAGGGCTCTTTTTACACTACAGGATAGGAGGAATTGTCATGTTTTTACTATGTCTCTGTGCCCCCACGATGTCCCTCTTTATTAGTGCAACCACACAAATTATATAGTGGGGGGGGTTCTGGCACAAGTAAACGTAATTTATTTTGTATGAATAAAGTCTGAAAAAAAATATATATATATATACATACATTATATATATATATTACACACACACATACATACACACACACAAAAAAAACATTATGCTGTCCTGATTTGGAAAATACTCTATATTTCATATATTTTGTCCATTATAGGGCAAATAATACAGGTTGCACATTACTTTTTCTTTTCTTTTAAATTTAGCATGGGTGAGACTTCTGGTCTCGGATATCAAAACAACCCCATAAAAGTAAATGTAACTGAAAAGAAGGCAACCCAGGGTGTTGTGTAATCAGTCAGTGAAATATTTAGCAGGAGACCTGATTGGGGACTCTACAGACCCCATAAGTCCCTGCCGCATCAAGAGGATTCCCTGGAGATGTCAGTGATGTCGTCGCTGGAAGGATATGCCCGAACATTTAAATCCCTGCAGAATGTAACGGCGCTCAATTAGAGCGCTCTCACGTTCGATCAGACAGCTCTAGCTCATTCATTTTGGCCCCAGCTGTAGGGGGAAACCAGGATGTCTACCATAAGGCATCAGGGTGCTTGTCTAGTAGATTGGGTCTTACTTTGTAGATGAAGTATGCTTGCTATACAACCACTCATCTAAGAATAAGACTTCTAGGAATATCAAAAGTGCAATGAACAGGACATATTGACACAGGTGACACCAAAACACAGAACCTCGATAATCTTATCTGAATATACTGCTAGACTGAAAACATGGGTTTAATGAAATAGAAAAGATAACAAATGAACCATTATAACTACGGCTTAAGCTACATTGATCTGGAAGATTAGGTACTTCAGCATCCCATTACACATACAAAAACACCAATGCTCTTATTCTTGTTTAAACACAAACTGCTGGTGAAGAAGGAAGTTTGCCTTTGCCGTTTGTACAGCTACAAGTCTGCCTAACATTCAAGGTTTATTCACAAAAAAAAAGCTTCTACACATTAAGATAGTGGATCTCACCCCACTGATCAATACGGGTTTATCTAAAATTGATTCAGTGTTACTTTAGTAACTATTAGCAGATTCCATTTAGCAAGTGATTTAAAGCAGGTATATTCTCATCTCATTGATAGACTTATGCATTATGCAGGGTCAGGTGAACCTTTCTTGAAGAAAACATCACCAACACTGGCCCTTCATAAAAAAATATAAACCAAGACCTGATTGACAGCACTAATAGCTGCGTCAGATAAAGAAGCGTAACACAAACATGGCTCTGAGTCCAGCACTTTAGAGAAATGGGACTATATTTATTCTTTTATTGGATCCGCATCAGGCTCTTTGGCGCGCTTAGCCGAAAGAAAGAATTGAGATCATGGCTCCATCATCATTAGGACTTTCAGATATTACTTATATTAAGCAAGGGCATGTTTTACACTACAAATGCAAACTGCTTGTGTAACCAGATTACAAGGTAACAACTATACACCAACTGCTCCATATTGCCCATTACCGTATTTGCTCGATTATAAGACAAGGTTTTTTCCAGAGCAAATGCTCTGAAAAATACCCCTCGTTTTATAAATCGGGGTCATCTTATAATCAGACCTCAAATAGGTCTGACTATGAGACTAAGATCCAGATCCCCTGCAAGGCAGAGTGCTCTATGGAATGCCTTTTAACCCCCTTAATCCCACTCTGCCTCCAGAAATGCCTTTTAACTCTCTATACACCTCTCTGCCTCCTGAGATGCTTTATACTCCCTATATGCCACGCTGCCCCATAATATGCCTTTTAACCCCCTAAATGCCAGAGTGGCATATAGGGGTATAAGGCATTTCTGAAGGCAGAGTGTCACATAGGGGCACAGGCATATCATGGGGCACAGTGGCATATAGAGGGTTAAAAGGCATATCATGGGGGGGGCGGAGTTAGCGCTCAAAGAAGATGGCCGCTTAAGCCTCTAGCTCCGCTCGCCGTCCGAATTTTCCGCTTTCTGTACGCACTTGCACCGGCCGATGGGGAAAACTAACCGTGTGGGGAGTACCCCACGATCATCTGGGACGCGGGACAGACCGTCTAATCCTTCTGTCCGGTCCTACTTCCACGGTCCGCCCGACCAGGACTCCCGAGACTCGGAGCCCAAGATGGCGCCGTCTCCCGCCAGCCAGCTGAGCGAATGCTCGGAAGAGGGCTTTCGTGACCAGGACGCGGGTTCTCCCCCTCCAGTGGCGGCTGGTTCATCATGGCAAGAGGCTCTAAAGGCGCTTCCGACGAAGGCAGACCTAGTAGCCGTGATCGATTCCTCGCTGGACCAGGCCCTTCGGGGCGTGCGGGCCGACCTCGTGGTCATCAAGCATGACTTGAAGCAACTGGGTGACCGCGTGCTCTCTCTTGAGGAGTCATATACGACCACTTGTGATCGCATCGACTCTCACTCTACCACTCTCAACGCGCACACAGACACCATTCATCAACTCCGACGACAATTAGAGGACCTCGACAACCGGGGGAGGCGGAATAATCTCCGTGTACGCGGCTTACCTGAGTCGGTTTCCCCCGAGCAAATTCGCCAAGCGTTGCAGCTGGTGTTCAACTCTCTTCTCGGTGTGCCAGAAGATGCTCCGATCCAGTTCGACAGGGCCCATCGTGCTTTAAGACCGAGGGGATCTCCATCTGCACCTCCGAGGGACGTGGTGTGCTGTTTCCACGAATACTCGGTCAAGGAGGCGGTATTGAAAGCTTGTCGTACTGCCGGTGCTGTGGAATATGACGGAGAAAAGCTATCCATCTATCAAGATCTCTCCCCACTTACTCTCCAAAAGCGCAGGGCATTGCGGCCCGTCACATCCGCACTTCGGGAGGCTGGAGTGCCCTACCAGTGGGGCTTTCCATTTATGCTGATCGCCAGGCGGAATGGCACTACCTTCATTCTACGCCATCCAGGTGAGCTGAAATCCTTCTTGGAAGACCTGCGTCTCCCGGCGGTGGAAGCTCCAGATTGGGAAGAAGCTCCTGTGCCCATGCCGCCTTTGTCGGATCCGGCTGCCTCCTGGACTCGCCACTCCAATCGGCGAAGGAGGACCCGCCGCAACCCAGCGACTCCTGAGGACACCGGCTGAGCTCCTTCTCTCTGCGGCATTTCGGTGGCTCTGTCTTCGTCGTGGAACCTTCCGACGCGTGAGTGTCTGGATCTTCTCCCGCTGAACTCCGGTTGTCGTCATGGACTGGACTGCCTCTATCGTTCGGGTATTTTGTTTGTCGGCTTTCGTTTTATTGTTTTTCCGCCATTTTTCGATCCGTTTCGGTTTTGCGACGCTCGCATTTGGTTTTACACACATTCCACACTTGCTTTTGATGGCCTTGATGGTGGTCCCCTAGCTGGCGGATGCTCGCCAACATATGGCTTCTCTCGGCCATTACCTGCCATTTACACTCCCGACGCATACATCACACACACATTTGAGGCTGATGCCCTGCTCGACTTCTACGGATTGCCTGTCCGAAACCTTCGGATAGCGGGCTAGTGGTTCACCTCATCTCGATCCTCCTCTCTACCTGGTCCCCTTCTGCTTGCGCTCCCTTTTGTTACTCATCTCCTGTATGTTTTTCCTTTCTTTGTTTCTCGTCCCGGGTGTGTATGCCTCTTTTCCCCATAGGGCGCCTTATGCTCTCCCCTTTTGGGGTTGCGCGGGATGGCTTGTCTTTCTCCATGGTCCCCTGTGTCTGGTGGGGGTCTTCCCCCTTATTTTCTGCTCCTTCGGACGGTGGGGTGGTAGCTGAGGTCCTTTTCTCTTTTCTAACTTTTTCTTATTCTCCCGTTCTTTTCTTTCCCGCTTGCCTCTCTTACCTGTCCGCATTGGTGGGCCTTCCCCCCCCCGAGCTCTCCTGTCCTCCTGTGGACAGTGATTTTGGGACTCTCTGTAGTCCCCCAGCTCACTGGTAGTCGACACTTCGTGTCGCCATGGTAGGTGCTTCTGCGACCTACCTACACTCCACACATTGCATCTCACATACATGTTTCTTTTGTTATTGTATTTTACTGTTTTTTGTTTTTGGTTCATTTGACCTGTGGTGGCTCCTTGTCCTATTTACCTGCTCTGCCAGCCCCAACTATGTCCTCTAACCACCTGAACTTTGTGACACTTAATATTAGGGGCTTAAATAAACCGGAGCAACGGTCTAAACTTTACTCTTTTCTCCGTTCTTCCAAATCCCACATTGCCTTTATTCAGGAAACCCATTATAAACGCGGCGCTGAACGCCGACTCGCTGATAGGACCTTCCCTCACGCTTTCTTTTCTAGCTCCCCTTCCTCGAAAACTAAGGGCGTGGCTCTCCTTATTCACAAGGCGGCCCGCTTCCAACTCTTAGATGAATGGTCAGATGACGAGGGGCGCTGTATCTTTGTCAAAGGCTATGTGGGTTCCCAGAAGATCACCCTGGCGAATCTTTACGCCCCTAATAAATCTCAAGGGCGATCTATCATTACCATACTTAATAAACTGGCGGACTTCCAGGAGGGGGTTACTGTCCTGGGGGGGGATTTCAATATGGTTTTCGATCCCCTCTTGGATACATCCTCTGGCAGGTCGCACCTCCCGTACTCTACTATACGTAAGGTTCTCAAACGCCTTAAATTTAATCAGCTCGTTGATGCTTGGCGTATCCTGCATCCCGAAGAGAGGGACTATACCCACTTCTCCGCCCCCCACGCCACCTACTCCAGGATAGATACCTTTTTCATCTCCCACTTTCATCTCTCCTTCCTGCGCTCTGCTGTGATTGGTCCTTCCACCATTAGTGATCATGCCCCGGTGTTTATGAGGCTTTCCCTGATTGCTCTTCCCAGGCCCCGGTGGAGTTGGAGGCTTAATGAGTCTCTGTTGGATGATCCTGGTAATTTGTCGGCTCTGTCGTCTCATATCTCTAACTATTTCAACGAAAACGCCACCCCAGACGTTCCCACCGCAGTTGTATGGGAGGCTCATAAGGCGGTTATAAGGGGGTGCTTGATCGGTATGGGTGCCGCGGCCAAGCGGCAACACTCAGATGCTGTCCTCTCCCTGATTAGACAAATTGAGTCCCTTGAATTGCGGCATAAGGCCACCCTCCTCCCGGCGCTTCAGCTTCAGCTTACCACTCTTCGCGCTCGACTGGTGACTATGCTGGACACTCGTGCCAAACGTAACTTTCTGCTGACGCGTCACCTTTTTTATGAGTTCGGCGATAAACCAGGCAAGTTGCTGGCTAGGGCTTTGCGGGCGAAAAGGGCTCAGACTTACCTGACTAGAATCCGTGACCGCCATAATAAATTGCATTTTCACTCTCATAAAATTGCGAGTGCTTCCGCCAGTACTATTCCTCCCTTTACAATCTCCCCCTTGAGTCCCGCCCTGACCTGGATCCCGATACCGCCACCGCCGACTTTTTGAACGCACACCTTACCCGGGTCCTTAAGGCAGAGGACAGTGCGGCTTTGGAGGCCCCGATTACTTTGTCAGAAATTGAATTTGCAGTTAAAAATTCTCCTCCCGGCAAGAGCCCAGGCCCGGATGGCTTCACGGCTGTTTATTACAAGAAATTTTTCCCGCTTTTAGGCCCCCATTTGGTCACCCACTTCAACGCTCTTGCCAGGGGCGAGCCCTTTGATCCCCGAACGCTCGATGCCAGTATTGTTGTGCTCCCTAAACCGGACAAAAATCTTGACCTGTGTAGTAGTTATCGGCCGATTTCGTTGATCAACGTCGATGTCAAGTTGTTCGCTAAGGTCCTTGCCAATCGCCTTTGTCCCCTTCTGCCTGGCCTGATCCACCCGGATCAGGTGGGGTTTGTGCCAGGGAGGGAGGCGCGAGACAATACGATCAAGGTCATTGATTTGTTGGCGCATGCTCACCACTCTGGGGCTCCTTTGGTCTTGGCCTCGATGGACGCCGAAAAGGCGTTTGATAGGGTCTCCTGGCCCTATTTATTTCGTGTCTTGGAGCGCATTGGCCTGGGCTCTAGGTTTTTGACGTGCATTCGCGCTTTGTACTCCTCCCCGTCTGCTCGGGTTACAGTCAATGGCGTTCAATCTGGACGGGTCACTCTTTCTAACGGTACGAGGCAGGGCTGTCCCCTTTCCCCCCTCTTGTTCCTCCTGGTGGTTGAACCCCTTGCGGCAGCCGTCCGCGCTCATCCGGACATCGCGGGGGTTGACGTGTAAGGTCGCTCCCATACGATTTCCCTGTTCGCTGACGACATCCTGGTGACGCTCACTGATCCGGGTCGCTCCCTCCCCGCGCTGATGTCGGTACTTGACCGCTTCTGCTGTATATCCAACTATAAGATTAACCTTTCGAAATCGGAGGTGATGGGATTCCGCTTAACGCCGGAGCTGTCCCACCGCATTCGAACCACCATGCCTTTCCGTTGGAAGGTTGATTATATTAAATACCTGGGGGTTCTTATACCTGCAGATCTGTCCCGGATCCGGTCCCTCAACTTTGATCCCCTTCTGAGCTCCCTCCTTTCTGACCTCCACAACTGGGCCTTCCCCCATGTGTCCTGGTTTGGGAGGGTCAGCGTCCTCAAGATGACCGTCCTCCCCCGCTTCTTGTATCTCTTCCAAACGCTGCCTATTTTCCTCCCCCGCTCTTATTTTCGTAAATGTCACGGTGCCTTTCTCCGCTATATTTGGAGGGGCAAACCTCCTCGACTTTCTTTCTCCTATCTGACGAGACCTAAGACGTTGGGGGGGATGGGCCTCCCCAACTTGGAACTCTACTGGAGGGCTGCCCATCTCCGTCGGGTGGTGGAATGGTCTGTCGGCGCGCGTCGTCTCTGGGTGTCTGTGGAGGCTGCCGCGCTGTCCTGTCCGATTGCCACTCTCTCGTGGATTGTTCGCCCTCAGCGCTGCATCTCTCAGGCTCCACACCCCTTGATTGGCCCCACCCTGAAGGCCTTAGGGCATGCTGTGCGGTCGGGGGGTCTCGTATCCGATCCCTCTCCCCTGTTTCCCATTTCGGGTCACCCGGATTTCGCCCCGGGTCATGACGTTGCCCGCCTGGCACCTTTCCTGCCGGTTGGTGTCTCCACTCTTCGAGTTTGCCACGTGGCGCGGGGCCCTGCTCTTAAGCCTCTGGCGGAGCTGACGGGGTCCGCACATAACTCCTTCATGGCTCTATTTCTGTACCACCAACTCCAGCATTTCCTCTCCTCCACCGGGGCCTTGGGGGGTGGCGCTCGCGCACCCACTGCTTTTGAACAGCTCTGCCTTGAGGCTCAGGAAGCTCCACACCTACTCTCTGCTCTATATGCTATCCTGCTCTCCCCGGCGGTAGTTACCAAACCCTACTATTTCAGCCTCTGGGAAAATGATTTGGGTCTTTCCTTCTCCCTGGAGGACTGGGAGAGGATGCTTATGATTGTCCACAAAGGGACCGTGTCTAGCAGAGTGCAGGAAACCCTGTTTAAAATTGTTACCCGGTGGTATAAGGTGCCCCTCGACCTTCACAGGTTTCTCCCACAAATCCCCCCGACGTGCTGG
>VKOC01000001.1:56060397-56075128 GCA_009364415.1 Spea multiplicata | reverse complement strand
TCAACACTAACACGTGTCAAGGACTGAGCTTACCCAATATAATGTAATCAATGTTTAAAAGGAGTCTATACATTATACAGGGCCAGCCATGCACTTGCTGTAGGAGAAGCTCACTTAGGTAGGCCCTTTAAAATGTATAGTTAAGGCAAGGGAGCAGAAACACAACTCTCCCTTTAGTGAATAAACCCCCTATAATAATAATAATAAATACATGAACAAGGAGACCACATCAATACCCCTTGAAAGCGTCACTATTCTAGTTCCACTTCCACAGTATTTGATAAACTAACGTGAAATAAAATCATTTCCATTCCAAGATTGTTCATGATGTCACAACAGACAGATTGAATTCATTTATAATGGACCTTTAAGTTGCTGCTTTTGTAGACAAAGTCCACTACATGTAAGCGAAACATTGACAACCGGGGTGCTGTTTGCATATATTAAATCATAAACCAATGTTGGCTATAGACCGTGACGCCAGGGGATTTGTTTTACACCAAAAGTATTCTGCAATCCGAAAAGCTGTATAGAATGTGAGAATCCTGATAAATTATTCTAATATACAGTGTGAAAAGATGAATTTAAAGGTCTACATGTTTCTAGACATTTTACTTTACTGTGGTGGTGATAGATATGTGGAACAGTCTCCTGGCAGAAGTGGTAGCCGATATCACACGCCAATGACTATCCTGAATCTAAGATGAGACCATCAATGTATTTAAGTTTGAGTCCTTAAACAAGGATAAATGGGCAGACTAAATTGGAATGATTCTACTCTGCCGTCAAATTCTGTTTCTGTATGAAAATAAACTTGATATTTACATGTTCTTTAACTAGAAGGGAAAGGAACAACAATGACTTACAGTAAACTCTTGTTAGCGGTACAATGCATTCTTTTACATATGCAAATACATATTTGCTAATGTTTCATTACTTTCCATGTAATAAATGCTGCAGATCTTACATGATTTATCTAATCTGTAGAAACATCAAGTAAACTTACCTTCCGCAGCCCCATTGTGTACATGTGCGCTACAAAGACAACTTTCTCTTTCACACTCCATGTATCAACTTGAAGACCACCTTGAAGGTCCTTATAAACATGGACTTCAAGTCCGTATTGCATCTTTTAGTCTGGGGCAGGTGGTATATATTCAGCTCCCAACATTCTCAGCATCTTAACAGGGGATCTGGAGCACCTAAAGTGGTTAGAATAAAATTTTCTAACTATGGAAAAATATTCAACTGGCGCCATTTACTTTGTTTTCCTGCGTTCCAATAGATCAGACGTTGGCTCTGGGTATATAAATTCCTCATGCTGGTTTTGGAAAAGTCACATAATGCTATTCTGCCTTGTAATACTTAAAGAGGATTAACACGATGTTGCCAAGGACCATATGATCACCAGTAATTGGATCTACTTTTTCTCCTGTAGTTTTAAAACATGGTTTAACGGCTGTGTATAGCAGTGTGTTAAATACCAAACACGCAGCACAGAGATTAAATTACAATATTGTATAGATTTAGTAAAGAATTATATTTCTTTTTTGACGCAGCATTTAAATTAGATGGAAAATATTTTAGTGGAGCCTGTGGCATGGCCGAAAGATTAAGTTAACTATGCTCAAAACATTAAAAAGGTCTCCATCTGGTATATTTGCTATAATAAAGCACATCCCCTTTAGTATGTATTTTAAGCTACCGAACCTACTCATTTTACAGTTTATTTTTTTTACTGATTTTCTAAAACCAGGAAAAAAACCTCAAACCAGCTTAACATTGGTCAGGACTGCCATTGGTGTTTATTTAATAAATAAGAGGTTTGAAAGGCAGAGCAGCTCATCCTCATTCAGCTGTTCCATCAAGAAGGACCGGGGTGTGCAGACTGCATGATCAACATACAGAAATTTCTCGATAATGTTGTAATTTATATAAACATGAATTATGCCCAGTGCCACACTTCTGATGAGTTTTATAGGATTGGCCAACGCCAGAAATGTTGAACAGAACAGCTTTGCAGTTATAGACCTCCTAGGCCTAAAAATTTGCCAACAGATGGATCTTAGGTCCAATTTTACGTAATATGTAAAAATTCCTTGCTGATGCAGGGAGATAATTGTCCAAATGAATAAAAGGTAAAACACAATAAATATAGCATCTTTTTGACAGACCTTGAGGACAGGTGCCAGACACTGCCTTCCTATTTGATCCATAAGGAGGGTGCTATGGAAGATAATCTACTCAAGTCTTGGATTGTGCATATTGGGGGAAATTCTTTGGAAATATTGTAGGACAGAGAGTACATACACATGTGCACCTTAAGTTGGGTAAACTTCTTGATTTGTTTGGAAGATGTCATTCTCTTTTTTTAATTTCAAATGGACCACGAGAACTAATAATTCCTGACCATACACATGACATAAAATAATCATACCTTTTCTGAATAGTGTCCAACACAAACCTGGATCTAGTAAATTCAATGCAGTCATTTGTGAAATGGAGAATTTACCTAAGCAGCCCCCATCATTAACTAGAATGATGGAATGGATGTAAAACAGTAACACACACAGGCTGGTTACACACTCAGCAGATCCATGCAGAATGTCACACAGCTCACGGATCGTTACGTTTTTGTTACATCTGGAGAAGGGCTCGTTCACTTAAAGAAGCAAAACATACACAAAAGGCATTTCTAGAAAAAAAGGAGGAAGTCGCCTTTACTTGTGTGCAAGACAAACAGAATTGAGAAATCTCAACATTCCTGGTGAATGTAAACATACAAAACATAAAAGGAAAAAAAATAAACATGCGCAGATGCAAGCATTGTTGGATTTTTAATTACCATTGGAAATGTTACCACATTAATCACACAATGTAACAAGTGGAAAGTGTTAATTACAGAATGAAATAAGAAGCACATGCCAGTTAGCTTAGATGTTCTATTCAAACAGTTTAGTTAAAATAAAATAAAAAACCTAAATAGGAAAGTTTCACATAACACGAAAGGTCCACTCTGTGTATTTTACAGCCAAGGTAGGATGCTAGGAACATGAATCTGAGTGTAATACTGCAGGGAATAAAGTGAGGATATAGCAGCTGAATTTATTATACAACACATGACAAACCCTGCCCCCGTGGAGCATAATATGCCTGAGTATTAGGATTTCTCTAAAAAAAAATTGTTATAAAATGGATGAGAACAAGCCGTCTGGCTTGTACAACCCTTAGAGGCTTACTAATGGACCCAATAGATCGTGGGGGGGGGGTTTACATATTAAAGTCTCAAGACACAGACTTGTATCATGCTTTACTAGGTCTCCAACAGTCCACGTGGAACATTCAAGTCATTGAGTTTCATTGTTGTGAACTAGAAAGCAGGGCGATGTGCCCAAGCCTTTATTATCAGAATGGGATACTTTCCATATCAAATAGTATGTCGCTGTATACAACGACATTCTCAGCCCATATCCCCAACGATCCTTCCAGAAAGGAAACATTCCATATCATAATATGTAAACACAAACTGCCCCAGGCTGTAAAGCGGCTCTACATTTGCTATAATGTAACAGGAGTGTCCTCTATCAAAAGTACAGAATGATACACTTATAACATTCAAGGTGGAGTAAACCCAAACATTATAAGCAAACTGTGGCCTTGAGTCCTCGAATAATCAGGGTTCATTCCCCATAAGGCACATTAGGTGGTTTTCGTTGAAGATTGCAGTTGGGTGTAGCTGCTATTCCCACCCACAGCCCCAATAACACCGATGGCTTAGAATAGAGGGACACCTAAATCATTTGGGATGGAATTCTAGTGTTAAGCGTGCTGGTGTTATTCCCCGTCCACGCCGTAAAGTGAAAAAGGAAGCGCTCTAAAAAGTTATGCATATAAATAATTGTTTCTATAAAAGAAGCATTAAAAGCTCCAGCTAGCACCACCATGTGTGGTACCGATATACTGGAGTGGTCTGAGACACAAAAAATAAAAGCAGATTATTGCGAAATGTAAATATTCCAAAAAAAGGTCAATGCACCAAAAAAATTAAAAAATAATAATAATATGTATATATAAAGGTTGGTTACTAAAATAAATAAAAATTAAAGCATTAAATAGAATTGTGCTCATACCCAATAACAGTTTGCCTCGAACTCTGCACTTGAAATAAGATGTAAACACAGTGCTACCGTTAGTCTCTACCGCCGCCGACCAAACTCATTAAGTAGCTGATAATTGTGTCATCTCCCGGTTAACAGCTGAGCCATCATTCCAAGTCACATCAAACTGTTAACAAGTAAGTCACCGTTACACTTTAATATTATACTCTTTTAACCCATTCATTTACCGGCATGCATGTAAACAACTTCTAGAAACCAATAATGGAGGAGAGGGTAGCAAGTATTTCTGCATCCACCTGCGATATTTCGCTTTTCCATGTTTTATCAGTTTCCCGTATGCCTCCACTTGCAGTAACGTACGATCCATGATTTAGCGCCCCTCTGACACTGCCAAACAACCTCTCCTTGAACAAGAAGAATGTGAAGGAACGCTGCCCAGATGTTAAAAGAAACAAAATGTGCTGCGCTCAGTACTGGAATGATACTCCATGATAAAATATGAATTTATTACTAGAAAAAAAATGCTAAAGAAGGCACAAAATAGAATAGTTGCTCAAGTAGAAGTTTTGTAAACAGAGGATCTGTTAAATCCAGATGTAAGAGTATAAAAAGGCAACAAAGTGTTACATGTGTTAATCAGAGTCTGATTGGAAGTATGCACCGTAATAATATACGTTGCGTGAACGTGATACTTAGCATTCCAGAACACAGGTACAACGGTAGTGTAGGGATAGAGAATATAATTTAAATACAAATGTGCTATGCTGGAACTATATGGAACGGACGTACAGTTCCACGTTTCTGCATCACAGTATGCCAAAAGATATTTGTACGACTATTCGTGTACCAACGCCAATTATTGGCAACGGATTGTTTCTTCTGCAGGGGTGGATACGGCCCCAAGTTCAATAAACCATCCCCTAAATGGGGAGAATAAGTTCAGAGTCGCCACGGACGTCCTAAGCCGCGTCGTATTTGTGAAGAGCTTCCTCCAGTTTTTGCGTCACCTTCTGAAAGAAACCGATCTGTTGCTGTAAGAAATGCTGCATTTGCGACTTGAAGTCCCTCACTCGGATTTTGTGAAAGTGATGTATTTCCGCCAGGGTGGCGTAGGAAATAACGTTACAGCGTTCTTGGATGTCGCTAGCTTTCTGAAGCTCCATCTTGCCTTCTTCCACGTGCTTCTTACTCTCTCGGACTTTGGTCAGCGCCCCTGGAACGAAGCCAAAGAGGATGATACTTTAATAATACAGCACATAGAATAAAGCAAGCTAGGCATTGTGTTCCCCAGAGCAATTCATTTCAGAACGTAGCTTTTTCTACCTCAATGACCAGTTCAGGGTCATAACATCGAACGCCAGACCTCAAGGGCCACAAACAAACAAGGATTTAGGCAAATGCTTCCTTTGCTATTTAATCAGTTCCGAGCATTTTTGATTCCAGATATTGTGGTCTGGTTACATAACATAAAGCGGGCCTTCTAATATTTACCTGGAAATTCCAAATATATTTAAAAATCACAGGCATATGAAGGGTTTCCAAAAATCATGACCAATATTTTGAGTTTGCCCCTCGTTATTTGCACTAGTGGAGTACAATTCAAATGAGTAAAACTACGAGAACGTGCTTCCAGCATACACACACACACACACACACTATATGATATATATAGATATCGGACACATTTTGGTGTGTCCAAATGGAAAGGCATAATGGGAAATAATGTTATCATCCCATGCAAAATCAAACAGCCTTCCTGCTTTTAATGGGTTAATCGGAACCAAGTAATGTAACATTGGGTATGTTATAAAACCACGGAGACGATCTTTGTGAATTCCTTTGCATAGTTGATTTTGAGTTGTTGTTAGCGTACACATTGTGCCTACAAATAATACAGGTTGGCAAAGCAGCCAGCATCAGCGGAGACATAAACCGGCGAGCCAGACGCGTCCACAACGTAAAGATACGTTAAAGGGGATGAAGGGTTATAGCCGGCTCGGCCAGACTGAGCCAAATGTTCACTCAATTAGTTATAGCAGGTAAATGGTATTCTGTACAGCAATAACATGGCCAATAAAAAATGTAATCACGTTTTGGATCTAAAAACACTAATACCTGCATTTACATCACACTGCATAGTTTGCTATATTCAGTTTAATGACATTAAAGTCTTTTGAAAGCACAGCCGTACGACAGCAACTCAAGCGTATATTTCCCTGCTTCTCCCATCAACATCAGACGGATCGCTCC
This sequence comes from Spea multiplicata, assembly GCA_009364415.1. Taxonomy (NCBI): domain Eukaryota; kingdom Metazoa; phylum Chordata; class Amphibia; order Anura; family Pelobatidae; genus Spea; species Spea multiplicata. The sequence continues at coordinate 56,068,760 of VKOC01000001.1, read as the reverse complement.
CGTAATGGAAGGCAAATTTATTATATATAAGCGACCCCAGATACGCACATCTGCCTCTCCTGGGGGACAGTAACTCAGATCAGGCAGGGGATATACAACCGTTCTGATTAAAGGTCAATGTATTCTCACATTTTTATGTTATGCTCCAATACAATCTATTGCAGCGTAGATTAAAACTGGATTATAGATTTCTCTCTCTGCTAAATCACCAACCGTGCATTAAATTATCATTAGCATTGAAACAAATGCCATAAAGGCCATCTAAAGTGTTGCTTTACTTAACGCTGAACATGCGCGGCGATGGGGTCAGATTCACCATGAGTAAGCAGGGCCGTGTCCAAGAGGATATGAATAACTATGACGACTGCTGGTCTGTTAACATGGAATTTGCACTTCAGCAAAAAAAAAGGAAGCACCACAACCACAAACCCATTTGATTTTGTGTTAATCAGCACCAGCATAATAAAAACACAATACGCAAATATGGCGTACATACACTGGGCTGGGGAGACGCACATAGATGAAACATATAACCACCGAAAGGCACTCATTCATATTTCTTCAATGGATGGCTAATCGTAGCCTGTGGGCACGAGGCGTAACACGGGGCATCGTAAGTCCCGCAGCAACACAAGCTGCGCTCATTCTGTATAATCAAACAAATATAGTACTGGACATGTCTGAAGATACTTCCCCCAAATAGTGTTAGACAAAGCTATGTAATGATGTTTACACAGCTAAGAAACCAAAATATACATTTAGGAAAACCTCTTACGCATACAGCTGCAGGAGAAACATAAGTTCATGTTCTCGGAATTCAGTTACTTCAAGGACTTCAGGACAAAAAGTCCTGGTTAGTTAAGATAAAAATAACACCTCCCGTTTAAAAGAAATCTCTCCAAAGCAGTAATGGAATTAAGAAACCAATAGCCCAAGTCTTAATAAATAATGACTTCAGTTATTCTAAAAGACATGTGGGGGCGCTTGGGTCTATATCTACATGGCACATCACCTTGGACAGAACGCAAGTCTACAGTGATCTGGTCATACACCAGCATATATTATATATTATATATATTAGTTATTATGTAAGACACACTAGTATAGATGAATGGAAACCATCTTTCCAGCTACTGATTACGGTCTTAAGACCGAACTCTGGAAACTGCGATCCCTTTGGTGACCTACTACATACAAGGCCAGGTAGAACTGTTGAGACATTTTCCAGAAATAAATACAAATATTCTATTATAGGTGTCCATGTGTGGCAAACAAATTTTCACATACACAATACTATAAACTCATAATAAAAAAATAATAAAAGTTGCTCGGTAAGTGGAGAAATGACAATATAGCCATAAAACGTAACCGACTACCGAGGATGAACGATACACCGGGATATCCTGAGAATCCGCAGTGCTTTGTGTTCGCGAGGACTGGGTTAGAAGTGTTGGTTTAAAACACAAATCAGTATCCGTATGAAGCGGGAAAACGTAAATTTATCACCGCGTGTTCGTTGCTTGGGGTGACAGCACTGTATAACCCCGACAGCCACCGGCGGTGTGTTTGTCACGGCTGCTACAGCCACAATAAAGCACAGGCGTCATTACCAGGTGTCGGCCAAATACTAAGGCAGCTGTGTTTGCCGTAAACAGAGTGGATCGGCTCTTCTGTAATTATTTATTTCCTGGACAATTTCAACACAAATCTCTGGATATGCAGGAATACGGTCATTAGACCTGCTGCCACATTACTTTACTAAAAACGGTTTTCTATTATTTATTACATATCATCTTTAGAATCCGTGTGGGGCGAGGATGCTAGGCTGAAATTCTCCTATTAGTCTAATAAAATCTGATGTAAGGGATAGTATAACTTACGATGGAACTTAAACACCACACAGCTATACTCACCCCACCCCCAAAAACGGATCAAATATAAATCATGAAAAATGATGAAAGAAAGACAATTAAATTGTTAAAGAAGAACACCAAGATTCCTCCTCCTTCCCACAACATCCCAGCAACTGAACCCCAAGCAAACCGCTCCACATCTGCAAACGGTATCCAGGCTGCACCAGGAGATCTCCGTATTCATCTACAAGTTTTGTATAGTATTTTTCTGCTTCTGTGCAAATTTAACCCTTTGGCCCTGGGTTTCCAGTATGGTATACGGTAGTTTGTCACATCCGTCTTCTCTTATATGTTTTTTTTCTATTTCCTGCTCCACTAACCCCCTAATATCTCCTATATCTGCCCTCTTACTGCTCCTTGTCCACTCCAACGGTATATTTAACAGTCTCTCTTACATCCCTCATAAAGCCTCCAACACATTCCTCCATCGCCATTATCCTGCTCTCCCTCCTGTCTTACGATATAGAGACCGCTTATCACTGGATCTATCCACACCTTAATCTCTTGACCAGTTGAGAGCACCGGCCCTTGGTGTCCCTTCCCTACCCGCTGGTAGTCCAAACCTTTCCATTCGGTCTTTTCTCCAGCGGACATCTCTCATACTCCTGGCCCCCACACATTTCTCTCCGTTGCCATCCATCTACAGCACTCTCTCCGTGTTTCTCTTGACCCCATTCCCTCTACATTGTAAACTTGTGAGCAGTGCCCTCGTTACCTAATGTTTCGCTTTGTCTGCAAATTCTAGTACGGGCAGACCCTTCGAATGTACATAATACATACATACATTTAAGCGCTGTGTACACCGACACCATATAAACCAAAGGCAATCATTACAGGTATGTTTGCTTCAGGGCTTGAGAAGCCACCAAGTTACCATGGTGACCAGAAATCCCTTCCTGGCACCCAGGGTTTTCAGGACAAGGTGTAGCACTGGCCAGGGCCGCCATCGGGACAATTTAGTTTATCATCTTATATTGTAACATGTTTACTTATTTATCAATTTTTGTCAGTTTTGATCAATAGTTTGAGTTTAGTTTCTATTACATATATTTTATGCAATATCCATTAATCATCTATGGAATAATAGAGACTTGGCGACCCCTGGTTTCCTTGCATTCATATCTTATGGAAGCACAGAAACCGGATACAAGTTTAAGATTGCTACAGACCTCAGCAAAAAAATAAAAAGTCTCCTTTTTCAAGTAACATCATGAATGAAAGCCAATGCCTCTCACAGAAAAATAAAATACATTTCCATTTCACCTCAGGCTCTACTTCATCGCATGCAGCGTGTAAGGAAATAAGCGTGTGCTGTGTGGTTTCACAGACCGATTTCAGCACGCGGTATAATGGCGGTGGGAGGATGTACACGAAGATTGGTGAATATCTCTCCAGCGTCATCTCTTCTTCTCAGTACCTGCTGTTCTTTCAGTCCATATATCCCAAAAATGCAGCACGTTTTATATAAATGTTATGTATGTTTTTAATGGTTTTGGGGCATTTACACAGTCTCAGTGTAAGCAGTGCTCGGGATTCTTGTAACACAGGGATCTATTCACTAAATAGGGCAATGGAAAAAGTTTGCGTTCACTATGCATTATAAAGGGGCCATTCCTGGCCTAGTTTAATCAGCAAGATTTCCAAGCGCTCTTACTGCTTTACTATGCAGGGGCAGCTAAGCGCTACTTGGAGCAGAAACATACGGAGGCTGGGCCTTAGTGCAGTATAATGTATATAACTCGGTGCAGTATAATGTATATAACTCGGTGCAGTATAATGTATATAACTCGGTGCAGTATAATGTATATTGTATGGAATATAACTCTCCTGCCAACCCTGCCTATAGTTAATAAGCCCTGAAAGTACTTGTAATGCTAGAAGCACAGAGGGCACACCAGGCTGTCCAGTCTTGTGTGTGATCTGTTCTGAGGGGCCAAATCTTAACCCAGGACTTCCTATATATGCCATCGGTTCTATAAGTTGTGCTGTTTGTAACATACCTGGCATGCTGGGGGCTCCCGCTGTATACACAGAATGTGGATGTCTAATACATATTTCTTACTGTAATCTGTAAACACCAAGGGTGACAAAAACCTCTATTTATCTACAAATGTTTCCCAGCACATAAGTTAAAATACGTGGCAGCTGGGAATATCTATTTATATATTATTTATACACCCGAGTACGAGTTGAAAACAAGGTCACTGAGAACAGCAAAAGCTGTTAAACAGGTAGCTCAGTCATAGACAGACAGCGCTCTCACATTGTAAAAGCCAGGGGCTAATACACGGCTATAAACAAACCTACCACATAAACGTTTCATTCCTTCCCTGCATGCTAATTGCCCTAAACACATACCCCGTGTGAGGATTTGGGAGCAGTTTAATGACGTTCTGCATCCTTTATCCGTCACGCTCGACATTTCTCACTGCCGTATATCGCTCCATACATTTTAGATGGAAGACGAGCTCAGACTGAAAACGATTAAGGGTTTCTTGGAATGCAGGAATAAGGCCGCTCAAGTCGCTATTCAGAGGGGAAAAAGGCAACTGCCAAGGACTTTGTGACAAGATGCCCATCTGATTTGGCAACAATGTGTTTTCAGTGTGATCATAAACAGTACTATTGCAATATTATTCCACACACAATACATTTAGCTTTGCTGTATACATGAAGTGCCCCCCATGCTGCATATCTAAGGAGATCGCCCACCTTCCCAACGCCGGAATAAACAGAAAGTGGGAACCTTCAAAACATGTTTTATCACAACACCCATGAGTACATATATTCTATTCAGAAAAGAAGAAAAAAATACTTCTCTCACAATAACAACTATTACTCCAGAACGTCTCAAACTGAAACTGCAGCTCCAGTTCTATTTATACAGCGCCGGCAATTCACGCAGCACTTCTTACAGTCCCTACATTCAAACGGGATGACAACGCTAGAACGAACAGACCAAGACGAACCGATACATTGCACTTTATGGATTTTCAGTGATTTTTATATTTATGGTGCAAAGTGTGAAAATATGTCCAATTACCCTAGAAATAAACCCAACTGGTTGCCATGGTAAGACCACCACCTTTCCAACTTTGCACCAAAATCCCTTTTTCTACAGAATACCCACAATATGCAAATTTAAAATACTGTTCCATATGGTTGACCTTGATACTTAATCTTTGTTAACATATGTCGAAATCTGCCACCAACATGGACACATTAGCTTTCTGAACAGCAGCTCTCCTCTAATAGACACATCACAGCGGACATCGGCGAGAGAGAAAAGCCCACGAGGCTCTCCAATAGTGTCAATAACCAACATACGCATCAAGAGCTAAATGTACACATGAACCAGCTAATGGCGCCTCCTCCCATAAATGGATATTTTCCATACTTTCCATAGAAGTACCTTCTCACTCCTGGTCTTCCTCAACCACGGGCCCTGGGAGTTTGAGGGTCCTGCTTGGTATCTGTTCCTAGCTATATAAATAAATGTAATGCTGTCCCTGGAATCTGATGGAGCCACTCTCCCAGCCCTGAGCGATAAAGATATATCTATCCATCTATCGGCTTTACTGAGACAAACGCGGCTTGTTTTACGTAAAGAGTTAGTATGACTTTCCTTGTGCCTGACCGTCCCCCTTATGGGATCAAAACCCGAAATATTTTATCTTTTTTTCTGACCACAAACACAAGAAACCCCTGGTGTGTTAATCCTGTAGACTAACGACCAAACGCTTACATCATAAGAAACACCACTGTTGCAGAACAGTAAATTATGCAAGATAAAGAGCATAACCGTAAAATAATCTGCTCCGTCCCTTCTGATTACACTAAAGACTGCAGAATAACCGGGTGCTTCATAGAAAAAGTGTGACTTTTACACAGCGCTCATCACACGGGGCAATAAACTTCTTACAATAATCAATGCTGCTCTTCCCACACACCGACATGGGGCATAATTAAGACTTTCACACACATTTGGGTAATCTACACATTATTTACATGGAACAATAGAATAAGTTTAAACTGTTCTACAGAAGAATAACCTCTAATTTCTAAAAATGTTAGGTATGCGTTAAGAAGGTGCAGTTATAGAAGAATGAATATGAAATGAGCCTAAAAGCACTTAAATATGCATTCTTCGAAAAAAGGAAAGAAAACCCATAAGAGGAAGCTGCAGCCCCTGTAACCACCAGCGGCAGGAAAGTGATCCCTTTGAAATTATTTATAGGCCCCTCTGCCTATTTGCACATTAGGCAGAGGGGTCTAAACAAGACCCCTGCCCGGGGTGTTTGCCGAGCCAGCACCGGAGCTAACGGAGGGATGTATATGGATGAGGTGTGGGGGCAGAGGGGCAAACATATATGGAGGGCTACTGCAGCACCCTCCCCATGCAATTGCAAGCGGGATCCCAGAAAAATGTATATGACGGCTGGAAGGCGACTTTAAAACGACTGGTGCAAAGTTTGAAAAGTTGCCACACTGCCACGGTAACCAGTGGCTCCTGCTGACTGGCCCATTCCATTGGTTGCTATGGTTATAAGACTACTTTTGAATCACTTTACAAATAATCTCCATAAAGGGCAGAATTTGTTACAATGTCATAATGTCATGCTGATCCCTCATCTGGCAATGAAATGATTACGGCGTATGCACAGGACGAGATTTATTCAGTGGCTCCATGCAATGTGGCTTAATACAAAAAAGTAATAATTACGATCTCCTGCCTAGACCCAACATAAAGATAAATGGCTCAAAGGTTTTTTTTCATTAAAGATTATTGCTTAATAAACGCAAGACATTTAGCAAAGTTATTTACAATAATAAAAGCCGGGTAAGGGAGAGGAGAGAGCCACAGGAGCCCGACCCGGTCCTACTCACACTTTCATTGGGACCTCAAAGTCCATGTGAGTTTATTGCTGTAACAGGGGTATTAATCGGCAGAGAGGGGGGGTGGAGATAAAAGTTACCCCAACAGGACCAGACCCACTCCACAATATGTATAAAGAGATATGCCGGTAAGCGGAATTACCAAATAACCAAGAGATTGGCTCAACAAACGTAACCATCCCTTCGGCTCCAATGATAGTAAGAGCAATTTTCAACCAAAAACCACTTTTATTGAGATGTTCCTCCCTAATCATAACAAAACACTGAACCCTGTCTGTCAGTGTATTTCTGACACTCATCACGCCCTATTCTCTGTACGTTTGGGGCAGATACCCAGCACCGCATCTCTAAAGAAAGCTGCGGGTCACGCTTTAAATGTCTCGTTCTATACGTGTAGGACATCACTTGGGACATCAAAATGTAAACTTACCAATACGGAAAGTGAAAATTAAAACCACCAACAGTCAATTTAAAAATAGCCCCGTCTTCATATAGCACGGTCTCAAGCGCCTGGGTTTATACCAATTACCAGTAACTGCTTTTTAAAGAACTAGCTCCAAACCCACATTTTTAGTGCACTTTTCATTATTACAGTCACTGGGCAAACCTGGCATAATTTCCATCAAAGGCACGAGAAACAAAATATTAAGTCATGTGACTCCATGAGGGGTAAGTAGCACTGTTACAAAACTTTGAGAGGAGGCTGGTGAGTCAAAGTACAGATCCACTTCCTGTTACAAGAAAAAAAAAGTCATAAAATATTGAGCCTGTATCTAGCTGTGAAAACCATATAGACCTCTACATTGCGGTCTACGGGCCACCAGTAGTACCTGGACACTGAGACGAGACAAGGAGCGTGAAAGAGCAGAAGAAAAAACATTAAATATGAGCAGAAATAAGTTTCTCGTTAAAATGTAGACTGTGTAGTAAAGTCAAGCGGTTATTCGAGCAAGGCACTCAAATTCTTGAGGAATGCAAAAAGGCCACCGGGAAGGGAGAGTGTCCTGTATGCCCAATGCCTTTAAAAAATATTCTAAGCGATGAAGAAGGGAAGCTCTACGCCTAGCAGTGACTTAATGAGGAATCGCAAGCTTTCGGATCGCAGGGCATCTGTCACAGCTTCCCCAACCTAATTTTAGCCATAAACCATGTGAAACTATTTTCCAGCGTTCACCTCCGCCTCTCAGCCAGCACGCTACGTGTATGTATGTGCATGCAATGAAACGGCAGGAGGCAGAATGACATTGGCAAATTATCACGGAAGATAAAACCTTTTAGGTTCTGTAGCTCATACTGAAATACCCTAATACGCAGGTACCACCGATGATGGCAGGTATCTTTATAGGATGGCCATCAACTCACTTCCTGGAGGCTTCCAACGCCTCCAAAAGGTCTTAAGATGATTTTAAAGGCCTTACACCCATGGCCTACTTTTGATATTTTAAAAGCAGCCTCATAATTGTTGTTCTTATCTAAATGACTCACTGCTCTGTCCAGTAAGAAGCTATAAGTCATGTCTTAAAAGGGACTTTTACAGTTAAATACATAGTGATG
>VKOC01000001.1:56038516-56060297 GCA_009364415.1 Spea multiplicata | reverse complement strand
ATTCCCTTGGTTGCTATGGTGATAACTATTTGAAATATACCTCCAAATCACTTTTTTTCTAAATAATTCCTCGTTTTTGGAACACATACTGCTTTCGCCAGATATACTGGGAAAAAAAATACACATTTTTGTGGCACCCATTAAGATTTGTAAAAGCCATGCCAAGATAAATGAAAATGTAGACAAAATACTTAAATCTAGTAATAAATTCGTACACCTAGGAATTTGTTTTGTGCTAGACAAAGAGTTCCTGCTTAAGGTGTGAAATACTTTGAAGTTAAAAGTAATTGTTAGTTGTATCTAGCTTTCCGTTTTCAACAGGTAAAAATAACTCCGGGCATACTTTTGGTAGTAAGTCAGAGGAATAAACAAAAACAATATTATTTTTATATTGCGGCTTATCATATTCCCAGCGTTGCAGAACAATGAAACAAACAGAAATAGAATCTTTGTGTTGGAATGTGGTTAATACAGTCTATTTCCTATGACTTCTGGAATAGTTTTTAGTGTTACAGGCTGTGAACTACTATAAGAAAAACCAAGGATTTTTTTCCCTAGGAATTTTTAATAGTTCATAATATTTCAATAGTTAGGAATTCTATCGTTTTATTGTTTGGATTTAACATAATTATAAATTAAAGTTTCTAAAATAAGGATAACCCTTCTGGATAGCCATCACCAGTATTTATTTCGATCACTATGAAGTATGGAAGCCCTACCACTCTGTGATCTTGTGACCCTGAAAATTAGCCCTCCACAATGGATAGCCAGCCCTTTTTGTGGGACTATGTCAGTATGGTTGGCACTTCAGATAAGGTAATTAAACTCAGGTTGAAAAAATACAAAAAACGCATTCAGATTAACATTGGATGAATGTGGGGTAAAGTTGTCCCTAAAGTGCGCACAGAGGCTGCATCTGTTGCGGAGGAACTTTGAAGAGGAGAGAAGAATGCAGAACAGTGGAGAAGGAGAAGCGGAGATGCAGCAGCAGAGAAGCAGCAAAGAGGAGAAGCGAAGATGGGGAAACAGTTGTCAGGCAAGATAGAGAGAGTGATAGAGAGGGAGTAAAAACTAATTTTGTTTCTGAAATAAATGGCCCTCCAAATTTCATCCAAACTGGAGGGGCAAGAAATGAAATTCTGGACCAAAAACAAAACAAACAAATTGTGCAAATTACACAAAAAATGGATGTCATGTCCCTGCAAAGGAACTTAGACAACAATAAGAGCCCAGGACACATCCAGCTCAGATACAACGTTTATTTTGCAGGAATAAACAGCAGCACAGAATAACAGTCTTTGCTTGAGCACTTGCGTAGGACAAAACAGCTCCAATCATTCACCTTTTACCATCAAAATGGCTTTTCAGAGAGAAACCACTCCTCAGTTCATCAGCTCTCCTAGCTGGCATAACAATGGATTCCCCCTCTGTATCAGGCTCAGTTCCTTTTACCCTCTGCCTGCTAATTAATCAATCAATCCCAGGTGAGTTGCTACTGAGTCCACACCTGTGGAGCTCCTGTCCAGAATGCAGGCTCTGGACTGGATCAAAACAGCAATTAGTGCTGTTGGAGCACTGGCCCACCCTGCTCTTCCAGATGCTCCGTCCCAGGGACCCTTACCATGTTTTGCAAACTGCCAGTAGTGCAGTTTGTAAACAAACAACATATTTCCCTGAGACATATTTTAACCCCTTCAGGACCGGGATTTTTAAGCTAGGGTGTCGCTAAAGGACCAGAGCCGTTTTTGTGTTTTTGCCATGTCTGTCTTCAACTGTAATTTCTCTCTTATCAATTGGTGCACCCACACAAATCATATATTGTTTTTTTCAGCACAAGTAGGGCTTTCATTTGATACCATATTAAGCTGGGTAGTACATTGTTTTATTTGAAAAAAACTGGGAAAAGTGGGGAAAAAATGAAAAAAACGCATTTTTTTACAGTTTTGTATACATACAAATTGTACACACATTGAACCAATGGGAAAAAATTATCCCAAATATATTCATTAACTTGTCCTGATTTGGAAACCATCCAACATCGCCAGAATTTTTATCTATTTTGACCGGTATAGGGCAAATATTGCAAGGCATGCATCACGTTTTTGAAATGTAATTTTTTTCAAATTTGGCATGGTAGTCTAATAACTGCAATAGTCGTCACAGATACTGATTATCCCCCCAAAATTATATGTTTATGAACAGTAGATAAGTCAAGGTGTACAACTAGGGTAATTTTGACAATTTTCAAACAGGGATTTTATCGCCAATTGCTGCCAAATTTTGAGGTATTTTTATATTTTTTTGTTTTTTTTGCATATGTTGCAATGTTGCTTTAGATTTTATATTATATTTTGTATAGAATATGTGCAACTGCAGAAAAAAACACCAAACTGTGTTCACCAACATCCCCCGGTTCCAACAAGGCCTCACATGCATGGTTCATGCATTTTTTGAGGAAGCTATGAGGGAAAAACTGGAACATGCGCATTTTCGTTTTCAAATTTGGAATTTTCAGAAATTGGTTTCCTGGGCCCATATCCCATTTTGGACATTTTGGAAGCCCCCCACTGTAAATTACCCCATAAAAGTATATATTTATGAACAGTAGACAAGTCAAGGTGTTCAACTAGGGTAGTTTTGACAGTTTTCAGTTAGCCATTTCTTCACTGATGTCTGCCAAAGTTCACAGAAAATTTATTTTATTGCGTTTTTAACGCATACATTTCAATGTTAAAATTTATTTCTTGCACAGCATATGTGCAACAGTGGAAGAAAGCACCACATTTTGTTCACCAACATCCCCCGGTTCCAACAAGGCCTCACATGCATGGTTCATGCATTTTTTGAGGAAGCTATGAGGGCTAAACTGGAACATGCGCATTTTCGTTTTCACATTTGGAATTTTCAGAAATTGGTTTCCTGGGCCCATATCCCATTTGGGACATTTTGGAAGCCCCCCACTGTAAATTACCCCATAAAAGTATATATTTTTGAACAGTAGACAAGTCAAGGTGTTCAACTAGGGTAGTTTTGACAGTTTTCAGCTAGCCATTTCTTCACTGATGTCTGCCAAACTTCACAGGGAAATTATTTTATTGCGTTTTTAACGCATACATTTCAATGTTGCACTTTGTAGAGCAGGGTCATCCGTGGGCTGCCATAATGATCCGATCACTCCTATTGGCCAGGAGCGATCTGATCAGCCCAGCATTTGACCTGGAAGCACCCTGGACTTTCAGGTCAGTGCTGTTATTTTTTTTTATTATTATTATTATTTTATTTTTTTTTTAATTTATTTTTTAATTTTTATTTTTTATTTTTAACTCTTTCAATGCTGATGCTCCATTGAAGCACAGCATTGATTGATATTTAGTCCCCACAAGCTTGTGGGGACTAATATTAACCCCTGCAATGCTGCGATGGGGGTCATAAACAATCGCAGCATTGAAGGGGTTAATTGAGGAAGAGGGGGGGTAGAGGTTAACTGAGGGGGGTGGGGCTGGTCTCCACACTCATGTGGAGACCAAAGAGCCCTGTCTCCCTGTCCCTGAAGCTGCCTCTGGCAGCTGGGACACAATCTCCAATGGACTGGAGATTGTAGGAGAGGAGTCTCTCTGATCAGCCCTACAGGGCTGATCAGAGGACTTCTGGGGGTTCGTTTTTGCTGCTGGAGGTCTGCCTGGGCTTCCAGGCAGACCACCAGTAGCAGAACCCCCTAAAAAACGGGAATTAACCCCTTCAATGCCGCGATTGCGGCATTGAAGGGGTTAACGCTGCACTGATGCTCTCATGGAGCGATCAGGCAGCAGGGGGGTGTTGGATCAGGTCCCCACACTTGTGTGGGGACCCATTCAACACCCCCACCCCTTCCCTGAAGCTGTCTGTGGCAGCTGAAACAGCGATTGCAGATTTTTCTGCAATCGCTGTTTATGCCTAGAGAATCACTCCGTGGGAGTGATCGTAGGCTTGGGGGAGGGCTTAGACACGCTGTGCTGTCTGCCAAGGACTCCTGGGCAGACAGCAGCAGCAGCGCCCCCACGATCACCGCGATTGTGGTGATGTGGGGGCGTTTTTTGGGAGAGACTGTAAAGTAAGGGCCACTACTCCATGATAATCCTTTTGACACTGTGGACCACCCTCTTCTCCTTCAAACTCTTCTTGCTCTTGGTCTCCGTGACACTGTTCTCTCCTGGTTCACTTTCTACCTCTCTGATCATACCTTCAGCATCTCTGTCTCCAGTAACACTTCCCCTGGATGTCTGCACGTTTCCTGAAACTCAATCTCTCCAAAACTGAAATTCTCATCTTCCCTCCCTCCAACGCTAAGATTCCCCCAACAGTTCCCTTAATATTAAGGGTGCTATCATCTCCCTGTCTTCTCATGCCTCCTGTCTTTATGTCACCCTTGACTCCGACCTTTTGTTCACCCCTCACATTCAGTCGGTCTCTAAAAACTGCTGTCTCCATCTTAAAAACATTGCCCGCATTGGTCCCTTCCTAACACAGCATGCCACTAAGGCTCTCTTCCATGCACTTATCATCTCCCGCCTTGATTATTGTAATTCTGTCTTAGCCGGTCTCCCTCTTACCCGTCTCACCCCTCTACAATCCAGCATGAATGCTGCTGCCAGACTTATCTTCCTCACCCATTGCTTCACTAACGTCTCTCCCCTCTGTCAGTCTCTTTACTGGCTGCCTGTGCACTTTAGGATTCATTTCAAAATCCTGGCTTTTACTTTCAAAGACCTTCACAGTGGCTCCCCTACCTACATCTCCTCACTCATCTCTAAATACACTCCACACCGGTCTCTCCGCTCATCCAATGATCTTCTTCTATCCTCTCCTCTGATTTCTAGCTCTCATGCGCGCCTACAAGATTTCTCCAGGGCTGCCCCTATCCTCTGGAATGCAATCCCCTGGCCTATCAATCTTTCTCTGTGCCTTTATTCCTTCAAAAAATCCCTCAAGACCCACTTCTTTAAGGACGCTTACAACATAACGCTCTCCCATATTCCTTTAGCTCACCTTTCCTACTCCCTCTCCTGCAATACTTTTACTAGTGTGGCTGCTCCATCCCTAACACTGGCCCTTTTATCTATTGTGTAATACACGCTAAAGAACTGATGATGGGGAAATCAGAAATAGCTCGACGTCTTTGAACTACCTCTAAAAATAAACAGGTGAAATTTTCTCTGACGAAAAAAGATCAGAAGGCTTTCAACGTGAGAAAATTCCTTTTTATACTCTGTGAAATATTTCTAAACAGGATAAACATCTCCTTTCCCCTCCTTAATTGAATTAAAAAGGAAAACAACCTGTTGTGTTATTTTGGACATCGTCCAGTCCTACATAACTCTGAAATTCCAAATCAAATCATTTGAAACATTCTTTCAGATACACAGGGGGTGTTCTCTGTGGCAAGTGATTGCCTGTTTTTTCCCTGGAGAAGCACAAGGGGTAGAAAAGATTGCAACTGAAAACAAAAGCATTTAAAAAACAGGAAAGTGTTAGTGAGAAATACCCGATCTTCCTGTAAACTCACGTCATCGGATTCCCGGGAGACAAAGGTGCGTGAATAATTAGGATTTTAATAGGAGACCTCAAAACATTGTTTACAGAAACACAACAAAAAGTTATTGTTCCCCCAGCAGCAAATAAGCAAATAATAGAAACTCATATCAATTTAATCAGGAAATGATGTTATGTCTAAATTAACGACTGAAAATAAAGAAATACTCTTTGGTGGTGCTTCAATTTCTGGTTATCGTATCTTGGCTTCATGGACAAAAATTGATATATTATCTGCCTTCTTTTCAAGCGATAATGCTTTGTTTTTAAGGGGTACAAGAAATTACACTGTTTCAGATTTAATCTTTGGCGATTAAAACTGACGTTCAATGCACCGGGTGTTACGGGTAAAAAATAAATGATAGCATTACATAGAAATGTAGCAATTTAGACGGCAGATAAGAAGCATTCGGCCCATCTAGTCTGTCTATTATAAGAAGTATTAGACGTTCTTTCTAATGGATTCTATTATACCAGAATTCTTCATCCATAACCCCAATGTGCTCAACAAGGTCAAAAGTTAATGGGTGCTGCCTGAGTAAACGGTTTAATTATTTCAATTAGGTTTTCAACTGTCAATTGTTTTTTTTACACCATTTTAAAAAACACTTTTTAGACCAGAGATAGGAAGAGAGAAAAAGAGACTGAAACTCATAGATTTCACCAGATAGGTAGATTTTTTTAATATGGGGTAAGGGATGTGGCAAGAAACAATTTGGTTCTTGTGGATTTTTGCAATTTTCCTCTGGGAATATCATCTTGGGTTCAGGCTTTATATAGGAAAACTCAATACAGAAGCTTTAGTAAGTAATCGTAAAGTAAACTTATAATTGTGGAGACGTCTGTCTATAACTTCTTGCTATTTAAGTTGTACAATCAAATGACATTTATCCAATAGTACTCATCTCTCTTGACATTTTATGTTTGTAGCCAAAGCACAAAGTCATAGGATACGTACTGATGTATTAAAAGTTACGTATAGAAAGAATTATTTCATGACAAAAGGAAGAGTATTTACGCAGCGAAGTCACAATGTAAAGACGAGATTCCTTCTTCCTGTTTACATTTCCTGTCTAACATTTTTTTCCCGTTAAGGAAATGTATCATGAAAAGTAATTGATTAGATTTTTTACATGTTTTAAAGTGTCGCATGGTCCAGAAGTCACACAAATAAAAAATGCTCCAGGTTTATGATATTTAGAAGTTTGTAATGATTTGATTTTAGAGATTCACTCGCACATTTGTATAATATAATGTATGGTTTTATTTTATGGAATTTTAGCATTTTTAAAGCATTCCAAATTTTTTTCACAGCCACTGTCACAATGATCTATGCAACATGACTTTTTTTTATTGTAAAAACTGCAAAGGACAAAAGCTCACATGTGCTAAAGGGAATTGGGAATCCAGAACTAATCATTTGCAATTGTTTGGCAGTAAAAGAATTTCCAAAATCTATTGTGAACAATTTAACATACTTATCATCTTTCATCACAAAAACTGTTTTTAATTTTCTTCTGTACACTCCATCATCTGCAGTGTAGCTGTAATAAAAAAGCTTGCAAAGCATTGTAGATATTTGTGAAAATTACTTTTGTCTAGAAGATTCAGTGCTTACTTGTCAAAAACCTTTATTTTAAAGGCACTTGATGTTCTGGTCAGTTGAGACAAACTGTGTTCAATATTAACAGAGGGGGATAGTGAATAGAAGAAGTTAAAATTACAACTCTGCAAACTCCTACTGTTGTGAATATAGCTTTAAACCGCTTAATGGCTTTAGTATGTAGTATTACATCCTAAGGATAATGTGCTACACGGCCTATGAGACATAATATCACTTCCTAAGCTCTCTGCAGGGCCGCCATGAGTTGGGTATGCCTGGTATTGGTGTACCCGGCCCAGCCGGCCCCCCCGCTCTCTCGCCTCTCTCTATTGGCCCCCTTTCTTGGCTGAAGGGTTTTTGTGAGGTAGCGCCACAAGTGCATGGCACCCAGTAACTGAAGGGCTAATTCTCAGCTTTGGGATATGTTGCCATTTCCCAGGGCTCAGACATAGCGGCTGAGAACCTTATGGGAGCAGAACAGCGGGGACGGGAACACTTTCCTGAACCAACAAAGGTTAGTGTGTGTAAGTATGTTACTGTATGTGTATGTTAGTATGTGTGTTAGTAAGTAAGGATGTCAGTCTGTGTAAGTATGTTATTGTATGTATGTTAGTATATGTGTGTAGCCCTGTGGAAGATTCATGCAGCAGTCTGACCTCAGGACCTGATTTGAACAGCAGACCAGGGTCACAGTGCTAGATACTTCTCCTTTGGTTATTGTGTGATAATAATCCATTGGTTGTGAAGTTGGATATGAAGTATTTTAATTTTAACAAAAGTTGCCAATTTTGTCAATTCGTACAAATCTCGGAAAACAAGGAGGGACCCCCAGTGAAAAAAACAAAAAAAACAATGCAAACGATTTGTTTAAACGTCAACGGTTCTTTCACTCTCACTCACATTCTCCCTCACTCTCTCTCATATTGTTTCTGAATGTCTCGCTACCTTCTCTGCTGACCGCTTCCGTGTCCCTGTCTCCTCGTCGCACAGCGGTGTTCTTCTTTCTTCTTCCACTGCTCTTTGTGTCTTATTTTTTGCCTGCTTCTCCGCGGACTCTAGTTATACAACCATTTGGCTACCAGTATAAAGGAAGTCTTGCGTGATCATGTCATCACACAAAACTTCCAAAGTGGAGAGAATGAATGGCGTTTCTCCAGGAACCACCGGGATGTGGTGTGCAAGGGTGCAAACACTGCTGCTTTATTTTTGACGTTCCATGCAGTCATGATAGTTTTTTGGGCACAAATGGTAGTCTGTGAATAGAGTAGGGGAGAAGGGAAAGGACCGATATCCTATTCTGGGCCCAGTGGTGCGAGCTATGGAGGCCCACAACTCAGCACCTTTAGACATACTCTGATGATCAAGAGTGGGACAGATTTTGGCAGATTGTCTCCTTTATTGAGCAATCCAATACCCTGATCATCTTTGAAGAAAACTTGTGTTGCCTCATAAGTTTAGAGGAATGGTCATTAGGGATCTTGGTAATCGACAAGGTCACTAAGGTGACAATAAAATGATAGGCTCATGCAAGACCATTTTTATTGACCTAGAATGTGGGTGTTTGTAAAACTACAATAGAAGACACTGCCAACCAGTGGAGCTCAGGACCATCTTAGAAGCTCAGGACCAATGGACCTGATGTGTGTGGATTTGTATAGAACAAGGCTTCAAAGGTGCTGGATGCATTTTAGACATCACTGACCACTTTACCTGGCATGCTCAAACATATTCTACAAAGAAAAAGAAAGCAACCACAATTGCCACGGTGCTGTAGAACAAATACTTCATCCATTAGAGACTTCCCAATTCTGACAATCTCTTCAAAATATGTGACTTTTGGGACTTTAAGCATTGTACTCACATGTACTTTGATTGAATAAAACTCTTAAAAATGCATGGTTCTTTGTGACAATTAACGGCAACAAATTCACATCTTCCTGGCTGCCGCTAACAGCATTATTTCAGAATATTCCTCCAGTACCATAAACCAGAGGTAATGACAACCGTGTAAGCAGCATATACATATAACAATAAACATAATTAATACTAACATGAAACAGATGGAATGAGGTGGAGAATCGCATTCTATCGGTTTCGGGGTTGCTACTTACACCTTTCTAAATGTTTTCCTTTTTCAGGTTATAGACAGTACACAAATGCCATCGCTCTATATACTTGGTTAGCAGATTAGAAGGGCCGATTGGTTTTTATCTGCCATCACTATCTATGTTTCTATGTTAGTCTGTTTGTGTAATGTATGTTCGATATTTGTGTAAAACACAAATCTCCAATTTCTCAAACACTTTTCAATTTTGTATTTTAACCAAATACTATGATATCTGCTGGTACCCCATAAATACAATGTAATTATAATAATTCCCTTACGAAAAATTACTGCAGTTTTTTGGACATGAAAAATGCACGTTTACATCATTATATTGCAAACCTACAGTTGTACTTCAATGTACTGCAGCTTTATTGCATTTGTACTTCCTTACAAAAATAACTGCAGTAAAACTGCAGTACAGTGAAGTACAAATGCCATAAAACTACAGTAAATGTGCAGTAAATGTGCAGTATTGCAGTTTTTTCATGTCCAAAAAACTGCAGTAATTTTTCGTAAGGATATGTATCCAAAGCCTAAGAAATCCTAAAAAGCAACAACTGGCCAAGAGGGAGCAGGCACAAGGAGGGTCATTATTTTTCTTATTTATATTTTCTTTTCCACCAATAAAACCTTTAATCAGTATTGTGGCAACATATGGGAACTTGATTTCATATCAAAGGTTCCCATAATTGTAACCCCTTCCTCGAATTCAGGTTACAATTTAGAATATAATTATCTCCTGGTTTTTAGGACTATTATTAGAGCCATTGGGATTCATTGGGATTCGCTTTAGTTTAGGTGAGTGCTGGATTCTTGGTAGCGGCAGCAGGTACACATACCCCTTAGACCAGGCATGTCCATACTTTTTTCGAAGAGTGCCAGATTTGATGAAGTGAACATGTGCGAGGGCCGACCATTTTGCCTGACATTCTTTGAAGTTTGAACCATTAAAATCAAATGCAAATTAACTATTTTATGCATTAAGTTTATTAAAAACGGCATACTTTTCATTTTGTGACTTGAATGACAAATCTAAACAGGTGTTAAATCACTCTGCCTTTAATATAAAAAAACAGATCTATACTTGTGCAACTTATCTGGGGGACCTTATCAGTCCGGAACGCGGGCCGCAATTGGCCCTCGGGGCGGACTTTGGACATGCCTGCCTGAGACGCTTGAATTATGAAGTAATGTCTCCCTCTAGTGGCTATATCTGTGTGCTCCATTGGTTCCTTTAATAAATATGATTACAATGAAGGGAGCCTATAACTTCAAAAATAAAAATAAACATTATTAATACTAACATGAACACACATAAGACATAGTATTCCTGCAGGAGAATGACATACTTAATTGGTATGTAAATCAAGAATTTCCATATTAATATTGTTATCATTAATGTAACAAAGTATAGAAATGTAACTAACACACAATTGTTGATTCTAGATTAAAATAATACAATTAAGTATGTTATGCTGTGTGTAAGAGGATACTCGATGTAGAGCTTCTTGCAGTACATACATTCAAAGGGTATGACAAAACTAGAATTTTTTTTAAACTTAAAATTTTATTGTATTTTTGATTTTTTGACAATGTTAACACAAAAATATACAATGTCACAGCAAAGTGGGCATGAATAACATCCCAGCCAGACGATAGTCAACAGTGGAAATACACAGCTGGTCAAAATATCGAAAGCTAGAATTGACTGAGACAGTCCAATACATAAGGTAAAGAGATTTGTACTTGTGTGTAAGCATGGATGTGTACTTGTGTGTGAGCATGGACGTGTAATTGTTTGTGTGTGTGAGCATGGATGTGTAATTGTCTGTGATCATAGATGTGTAGGTGTTTGTGAGCATGTATGTATAGGTGGGGTGTGCACTAGTGAGTATGTGTGTGTAATTTGTGTGTTTCCATATGTTGTATGTTGGAAGGGGGCAAGTGGCAGAGAAGGCACAGACAAGTTGTTGAAGCTGGGAGGCCGTGGGGCAAATTTCGCACCGGGGCCCCATGGTTTCTAGTTACGCCCCTGTTTTAAATTAATAGGCTGTATGCATCTCTGTATTCTCTGAATAATTAAATGTTTGTGTGTGAGCATGAATGTGTACTTGTATGTGTGTGAGAGCATGGATGTGTAATTGTGTGTGTGTGAGCATGGATGTGTACTTGTGAGTGTGTGAGCATGGATGTGTAATTGTTTGTGTATGTGTGTGAGCATGGATATGTAATAGTGTGTGTGAGCATGGATGTGTAATAGTGTCTGTGGTCATAGATGTGTAGGTGTTTGTGAGCATGTATGTATAGGTGGGGTGTGCACTAGTGAGTATGTGTGTGTAATTTGTGTGTTTCCATATGTTGTATGTTGGAAGGGGGCAAGTGGCAGAGAAGGCACAGACAAGTTGTTGAAGCTGGGAGGCCGTGGGGCAAATTTCGCACCGGGGCCCCATGGTTTCTAGTTACGCCCCTGTTTTAAATTAATAGGCTGTATGCATCTCTGTATTCTCTGAATAATTAAATGTTTGTGTGTGAGCATGAATGTGTACTTGTATGTGTGTGAGAGCATGGATGTGTAATTGTGTGTGTGTGAGCATGGATGTGTACTTGTGAGTGTGTGAGCATGGATGTGTAATTGTTTGTGTATGTGTGTGAGCATGGATATGTAATAGTGTGTGTGAGCATGGATGTGTAATAGTGTCTGTGGTCATAGATGTGTAGGTGTTTGTGAGCATGTATGTATAGGTTGGGTGTCTGTTAGTGAGTATGTGTGTGTTTCCATGTTGTATGTTGGAAGGGGGCAAGCGGCAAAGAAGGCACAGACAAGTTGTTGAAGTTGGGAGGCCCCGGGGGAAATTTCGCACCAGGGCCCTATGGTTTCCCCCGGGGCACACTATGAAGGGCTGTGCCAGGATGCATTACATTACATTTATTTATATGGCATCAGCAGATTTTGTGGCATAATTCACAATAACAAACTGGTACAAAAGGAGAAGAGGCTGTTGCTCTTGTGAGCTTACAATCTAGTCGGTGGTTGATGGAGAAGTGAAACAGTAGGAGAGGACGGCTTGGATAGGGATGAGTTGATAAGGTCTGGATTATCAAGTTGTTGATGGCTTGATTATAATGCTGGCTGGGAGTGTCTGGAAGAAAGTTTTTACGTTTCTCCAAAAAGGTGGGTTTTCAGAGGGCTTTTGAAATCAGCCCACAAGGGAGAAAGTCTGATGGTCTGAAGGGACGGGGAAGGGAATTCCACAGGGGTGCAGCGGGGGTGAAATCCTGAATACGGGAGAAGGAAGAGGTAATGATGGCAGAAGAGAGACGCAGATCGTGAGAGGAATGAAGAGGGAGGTTAGGTGCGCAGAACGCATGGATATGATGCCATATCTGGATTAGCTCTTCATTGTTTCTTTCTGTGTAAACTGTTATATACTACTTTTCATGTCCTTTTTACCCAATGTACAGAGCTGCAGAAGATGATGGTGCCATATAATAAATAATATCCAGGCGCTCAGCAGAGGATGGCAGCCGCAGAGGGGGTGGCCAGTAAATACGGCACTGATGGTAGAACTATATATATATATATTATCTATATATATATATATACACATGATAGCCCTCGTACCAGTGTTGCTCCCTTGCGTTCTTGATCCATCCCTATCATCCGTCTAAATACCCCTCAGTCCTCCTCCTCCTACTCTGTCCATGAAACATGGATCCTGCGGTACTTTCACTGAGAAATGCAGGAGATAAAGCATAAGAAAGAACAGAAACCTCATGATAACTCTGTCCGCTTACAGCATTGCGAGTAACACGCTGGGTTCCGGGTATGTTTAAGTTGAACTAAATAACTGAAAGATCTGGTTTACGTCCAGCATACTGCGCTGCCATATCGCCTCGTCAGCCGTGGCCGCTTCGTGGGATGAGCGTGGTTACTCGCTGCAGGGCATTCCTTTCTCTCGCAGTCGCTGCAGATCATTTTCTTATCTTCATTCTACTTCAGAGTTTTGATACTGAAAGAAAAAAGATGCATTCCAGAAAGTGTGTCTATATACAGGGTGTGTATATATACAGTGTGTGTGTATATATATATATATATATATATATATATACGGTATATACGACAAATGAAAGACGCAATATCGCTAAATCATATTCACATACACATATACACATATACATACTGCGATGATACATATGGGTACGGCGTATCATTTATTCAGTGCACCCAATCCTTTTACATGTTTAGTGACCCAGTGATCGCCTATGGAGACGGCTTCTATGTTTAAAGCGTGACAGGGGACCGAGGCAGGTAAATACTAATTGTCAAAAAATAAGATTTTTTATTACTGGAAAGATAAAATCTCCGAATTTAAAAAAAATCTCACGAAAGAAAGAGGCAGAGCACCGGCAGCGGCTGTTCTGTCCCTCACTGCTCTGCCTCCCGCAGGCACAGGGGCGATGACGTCACGGCGCCGTGCGTGCTCCCAGAGCTCCTGCAGACTGCCGGCCGGGGGCAGAGAGTCCCAGAGGGCAATGGAGCTTGGAGCTCACCGGGACAGCGATCGGTGAGGCGGCCCCTGGACCCCCCGCGCAGTATGGGCTTCGGTGTCGCCGCCGGTGTGCTTGTATTGGGAGTTGTTCTCTCCAGCAGCCGCCTGCAGACCCGGGCAGGTAAGGAGTTTGTGTGCAGCCCCTACTCTCTCCCAGCAAGGGGCAAGTGCTGCGTCTGCCGGGCGGGCAGCTCCGCCCTCACCTTACCCCGTATAACCTGTGCCCTCTGATAACCCGGCTGGGGGAATGTGATTTACCGGAGTGCGGGAAGCGGAGGGGGTAACCGATACATCGGGGTTATGTATGAAGACTGGTGCAGTCACCATAACAACCCACACGACGCTCTTGATTGCTCCGATTTGCACCGCAATGTGTCTATTTAATATCTATTGGGCACCACTGCTGTCCTGCCAGCTGTGTCCCTGCGCTTACATGAGAAGGATAACTCCCATCACTCCCAGGACCTGCTCATTCCCTCTGAGCTAATGCTGCATTCACCTGCATGCAGTTATGTTCAGTATTAGGCACAGTATGGCTAAAGCTGCCGTGCAAGTTTATTTCATGATTTCAAAATAACTTTAATACATAATTCCGAGAAATTCCAATAAATAAATAAACTTTGGAAGGGGCAGCCCGATTATTTTAACGCCGTCCAGAATCGTTACGCTTTCTGTAACTAGAAACCCAGAGGGGTTATAGTTATATGGAAATCCGGTTATATAAAAGAATAATCATTTCTTGTAATTAATGAAATCTCGCGTTTGTTTTAAAAGCAAAGTGCCTGTTTTTTACTACGTAAAGTTGAGTGATTTTAGGTAATTTTGTTTCTTTAACTCTACGCTGCCTGCTGTTATTGCGCTTTCCACTTTCCAGCCATCCGCAAAACATAAAAAAAGACGGCCGTGCGAATTTTGGAAACAGATGTCACTAAAACCCAACAGCTGATGCCCCTTTACTATCCATAAATATACGGAGAGGGTTTAATTCTTCCTCCCCAGCCACACAAAAACTACTTAACCCTTTCTGCACTGGGTGTGACTGCTAGGTAGTCTGTATGAGGTAGTCTGCAGGTATTAGAATGATTGAAGATGTGTGTATTAAGGGTATCGGATTAACCCCTTCATGACAAAGCCCATACATGCACGGGCTGACAACGCATTGTCGTTAATGGGTGTGGGGAGGATCTGACGGGATTGATGAGCGAGCGGGTATAGTATCGTGGTGGAGGGGGGAGGTATGGATTGCGGAGTAATATTATCCACACAGTGAGTGGGCAAAGTCTGCTTCTTTGAGGAATTTCATTATCGTTTATATTTTACTAGCAAAATGTATAACAAACTTAGCGATACAGATTGTGTCATTAGTTGAAGCTTTTTGCTCAGTTAGTAGGTAACGAGCCCCCCCGCAATGCCTTTGTTGAAGTTTTACAAAGTTTAGTGCAACGCATTATTATTGAGATATTGTTGATATATGGAAATGCTTGTTTGTTGGGCTACTAACACTTCATAAACATGCCGATAGCGTACTGCAATAGCGCAAAAGGGATCTATTCACTATAGTTGCAGAGTTTGTAAGAAAGTTGTGGTTTCTACTGCAGAAAGAGCTTGGTTGGCCCCATATAATGTGTATTTCAATCAATGAGATTTCTTCGGTCCGGACGCACATCTGACATCCCGCTGATCCCTGGAGAGAGTCTTGTGACTGATGTTAGGTGGTGAGGACCTGAAGACGTTTCAGATTTCGAATAGTTTATAGGTAAACTAGCCATGTATACGGTTCATCGAGTAAATTATTATTTAAGAGAGCGAGATTACCAACAAAACTACATTTACCTCTTTCTAACAATTTAAGGCAAAATAGATCCAGCTATTAGGACACTTGTGCCATGTATACCATATAAGGGGAATTTATACCAAGCTGCTTAAAGTTTTTTTATTTTATTTTAACTTTAACTTAATATCATCCCCCCCCCCAATGTATCCATCCACATATTTCCTTTGTGTATAAAATCCTCTGCCCTGCCCCCTCTCTATTTACCCCACTCTGTCCTCTTTTCCCAATATCTTCTCTCCCTGTTTGTTGTTATGGTTGTGTTTTCCCTGGGAATGCGCTGAATTCATGCTTTTCGTGTATTTATTGGTCGGTATTATTCTATCAGCCACTCGAGAATCTGAATGTTTATGCCTTTAATGCTTTTTAGGTCGTGCGCTCCCCTGTTTTTGTGCTGAACGTATCTGCAGGTTCTGACCAAACCTTAGGGTTGAGCAGCCCCTCCTGCCTTAAGTCCCTCATGGTGTCCAGGGAAGGACTTAAATTGTGTCTTTTTGGTTAAAATGCAGTGTAGTCCCACTATTTTAGCTGATAGGACTCGCCAAACTCGCGGGGAACTTTGATGCAGTGAAACATGGTGGGCTAAGCCTGTATTTCTCGACTATTGGTGTGCTAAAGACTGGTATTCACCATTCACGGCTGGCTTTTTGATTGTTGGAGAGATCCTGAATATTCTGCTAGTCACAGTAATCCTTGCCCTCTCTTGTGGTTGAAGGGGTTGTTTTGGAGCGAGTTTGAGCATGCGGTGCCTGGAATGCCGGAATACTTGTGGATATGATCTGTTTGCTTTCCTACTCTTTTGCAGGAGTTCAGGAAATCTCATTAACTACATTTTATCATCTAGTATCAAAAAGCCTTGCAAGAATTCTACAGAAACTGTTTGTAAACAAAAGAATGAGCGGCAGGAAAATACAATATGTCATTCATCCAGGATAAAGGTGCTGTTCCACCTATGCTCTTGAATTTAACCATTTTTTTAACTAATGGTTACATTGGAAACATCGTTCCCAGCATTATTTAATGCACAATCTCTTCCTAGAAAGGATTCTTTTTTTTTTTCTCATTCATCATTTTTGCCAGAAATTCTTAATTGTCCCTTGGCACAAAGCAGGCACTGATTAAAACTTTGTGTTAAACTTTCACTGGAAAGAATAAAACAGTAGAGAGATTCGATTAGATAATTTTTGTCTGTAGAGCAGCACCCATATATTACACCACTTCTAGACATTAAAGAGATCGGATATAGGAATAGAATCCTTAATCACTAGAGCACAAAGAATTGTCCTATGTTACATTTAACATTTATTTTATCATAACTACAGTGCAGGGTTCTGCATTTGCCCCAACAGTCACAGCAATAGGGTTTATGTTCACTACGCAGGACCCTGTGACATAATTCATTCACTCACATAACGTGGGCAGCATGAGATACGTCATCCCTGCACCCATATTTTGTAGGCAGATTTGTGATATTATTGAGCGTGGTACTCATCTTTGTGATGGTGTGTATGTGTCAACATATATAGGATGTTACAATCTTATACATATTTAGAAAACGTTCACATTGTAAAAAAAATGTCACAACATACTCCACAATGGAATTTGCCTCTCTTATTTACCAATCAAATGTCCACAAAATGAAACAATGTAGGGGAAATATATGAATCTGTTATGGCAGCTATAGTCGACTACTACATAGCTGCTTTAATAAAAGTGTGTTCTCCAAACCACATGCAGTCTACAATAACAGTGCTAACGTTGCTTGTATTGACTTGTGCTTTATTTGTCCAGTAGAACCAAATTCCAGAAGTCCATCCTTTGTTTTACTTGTCCAACACCTGATGGATGTGTAACTCCAGTAATCCTCAGGAGCATTCACAGGCATGGTGTGCATTTATGAGTTGCCCATGCGCAGGTTCTGTAACAGCTTTGTTTAGGCCGACGGCATTAGTATTTTATTTTACGACGTAGAATAAACCGTACAGTATATCCCAACAGTTGCGTGTCGTGCCAGATCTGCTGGGTTGTCTGTTGCCAAAATATATATCAGACATTTACTGTTCTTTATTCGTACCTACCCCAGTCTCTTCTCGTTATAAACAAGATGCCATAACCAGTAAGCCAATGGAGAAATCTTCTCATTCTCCAGGATTTGTCCCAGTGCCGATGCTCTAATCTCATTTATGAAGAATTCCACTAACATTCTTTGATGCTGAAATATCCCACAAAGTAGCGAATAGCATGCCGGCTGGTTGAAGCACGGCTTTGATGTCTGTATTGTAATTTGAAAGTACTTCAGACGCATAAAACCAAAGGAATGCGTTCGAGTGTCTACCTGCCAAATGGCCACATTTTCAGGAAATGTGCTGAAATTACAACCTAACCTCGCCTTGTGTTTAATTAAGTGTTACCTTAAGTAACACTTTTGGAATTGTATACATCCCTGGTTGACAAATTTGATTTAAAAATGTTGGAACCAGTTTTTTTGTGTGTTACTAACGCTCATACTAACAGACTTGCAGTAACATACGCGCAGACACGTATTAGCACACATACTAACATATTTACACACGCAGTAACTTACTCGTATACACACACAACATATTTACAGAAAATAATAACATACTTACACACACCTCTTCCACTGCCTGCTTCCTCATCATCCTCGCACACTGCTTGCCGCTGAACACCGGGAAATGACATCATCTTGTTGCGCTCTGACACAGTCAGTGTGCTGGGGCAGAGGGAGTGCGGCCTGCAGTATGTGTGAGATGCTGGGAAGGTGTTGGGGGTGCTGGGCACGAGGCCTCCGTTTATTCACTGAGCATCCCATGTGTCGACACAGCAAATAATATTATGAAGTGTTACATTTGATTTTTTTTTTTTTGCCTCCGTAGCCATTTATTTTTTAAAGTTTCCCCAGAATAAAAATGTTCAGAGGTCCACCAGCAGGTAGTATTAGTAGTCGTAGGGAACTGGGCCTGGGCAGGCAGACACTGGCAGATGATAGGAACATGCAGACCCGTTTAGCAGGACTGAATTTCATCAATATTATATATAATACATATTATATTGTCACCAATATTTATCAATAAAGACTAATAGATGATATCATAGAAAGATGATAAAAAATATTTACTTGCCCACAAATTACAGGTTTTAGTATAAATGGCCAACTATCCCAATCAACTAAACTCTGCTTAGGAACAGGGGAAATGTCTGCTGCAGTCGCTGTAATACATATTCTGCGGTAATTCATTAACGTGTAGTATTGTATATGAGTAATGAGCATCAATCTCAGCCTCTGCTACCCTGTCACTGTGTCACACTTCAACTCCCATCAGTCTGTAACTGCTGCTACTGATGAGTTAAAATGGTGTCGGCACATTTATATATCTAATGCTTGGCCCCTCCCCCTGTAAATGCTGATTGGCCAAAGTGAAAAAAGTAAGGAAAAACTCCCACAGCCATTACCATCAATGCGACCACCCGTTGTGTTGGCTTCTTCTACTTGTCAGTCATTGATATGAGCCCTCCTACACACACAGTCCCTCCCACTTTACCTCATCAACGAGCGCCAAAACCACGTGTAATGGCGCCACAATGGCTGGTTATGGCGGCGGCTACACATGGACATAAATCATGATGAATTTTCAGAGCTTTTGTAGTTCGCTTTCGTCAGTTTCTATGGAGATCTCCCTTGTTTTCATTGATTCGTACAAATGCACGAAACAGGCGATTTTCGTTAAAAATAAAGTTTGTACGAAAATGAATGCACAAGTTTATCCTGGAATGTACATATTCTTTGGTACATAGCATTTAACGATGTGTAACATACCTATAGCACACCAAGTTATGTTGATTTGTTTACTGTTCTTTATATATGTATATATATATTTTTTTTCTTTTTTTCCAGCCTCGTTTTATGTATGGCGAAAGTTATATTGAACAAAAAATAGAGGAATCGTTCACTGCATTTTCACTTCAGCTTCGTTTTAGAACAAGCAAGCCAAATGGACTACTGTTCCTTGCAGCTGGTAAAAATGGCTACGGCTTGGTTCAGCTACATTCGGGACGTATTCAGGTAAATTATTAATTAAATTGTGTTTCCCAAGACTTGATCCTTTAAAGAAAACATGCATTTCACCCTTTTTTTATATATAACACATAATGATTGCATTCCCAACTCAACCACGCATAACAAAGGGGACAGTCCACGATAAAGGGAACACAAAGAGATTGTCAGATACCTGCTATATCTCATATGGCTATAAAATGAATCGGATGGCGTGCTAATTACAAGCATCCTAAATTACTGCAAACCTCTAAATTTATCATAATCTGTTTTTTCCTGCTTTCCCCCCTTTTTTACCCCTGTTTTCAGCATTTTTTCTGTATGTGCTACTTTTCTAGCACTATTTTTCTATTGTTTCATTTTCTTTACAATTTAATGTAATCTCCTTTTTTCTTTTTAACTGGCTGTATACAGTGTTTGCCGTTAAATAAAATTGTTACCTTCTGTAGTATTATTTAGTTTTTTTATTTTTTTTTAGGTAAAAATGAACTTTGGGGGAGAAGAACACTTTATTGTCCTTGACCAGGGACCTCGTCTGGATGATTTGGATTGGCACTTCATAGCGTTAAATCAGGAAAATTCAGACATGACTCTTAGTGTTGATGAACGCTTTAGAACTAATATTCCGATTACTGGATCATACCAACTTGATGTGCAGCATGGTGTTTATGTCGGTGGACTCGGTCAGCTCAATGTGCCATATACAAAAAAAGTCGATGGTTCCTTCAGAGGATGCATGGATGATGTTATATTCAATGGACACCAGTTACTTTCTTCCCTGAGACCATACCCTGGCCTCAAAAGCGTTCATGAAGTATCTCTAGGATGCAGCGATGAGTTTTTTGTAAGTGAAGAAGACCCCATTAACTTATTCAGCGCTAAATCCTACATAGCCCTCCCTACTTGGAATGTTGCTGAAGGGGGAATCTGGGAATGTCTTTTACAAGCCTCCACGGGAAGAGGTTTGCTCCTATATCAATCTGGAAAAAATGGATATTTTGTCTCCGTGGAAGTACAAGACTGGCTAGTAAAAGCTCATACTGGAAAAGGAAAAGATATAATCCAGTTGTCTTCTGTCAGTCGTATTATAGAAAACAAGTGGCATTCTATTAGGCTGAAAATCACAGATAGGCACATGCATCTCACTGTTGATGACAAATCTGCAAAGGTTTTGCTTGCGTCTCCCATAAAGGCTCTACAACTCAACGGACCGCTGTATATTGGGGGTGTAGATGATGCATCACGTCCTCATGTAATAAGCTTAGGTTTATCTGCAGTCTCTGGGAAGCATGTAAAAGGGGGTTCGTTTAAAGGCTGTGTGAAAAACATTCAACTTAACTCAGTGAAATATGGATTAAAACATGTACTGGCTACCAAGGATATCTCTCCTGGTTGCAAAACTGAAATACCACCAAGTTCTCTTCCCGTCTTAGAAACTAAAACAACACATTTTACCACTACTGCCCCTACTGCTGCTTTAAGTACTAGTTCTTCAGTTGTCCAACCAAATATCAAGGATAGCTTCCTAATGCTAAGTAAATTAATTGTCCCAGAAGGAGGCAGAGCTGCCCTTCAATCTAAACATATCAAACTCAATTTGGATTTTAAAAAGCTGGGACTCCGACAGTCACAAGTCTCGTTTCATGTAGTGGAGCATCCCCAGCACGGCCAGTTGAAGATAGAAGTCCCGTCTCAACAAGAGAAAGATATGTTCACGATGTTAGATTTGTGGCACGGGAGAATAACTTACCTCCATGATGGGTCTGAGGAGACCGCAGACCATTTTAGTTTTTCAATTACCACTACTAGTAAGAATGATATGCCGTCATATCTACAAGGCTCAGAGCTACATGTTTTTAGTATAGCCATCACTCCAACAAATGATGCACCTGAGCTTAGTCTCCCAGAAGGCAATCTCTTTGTCTTACTGGAAAACTCTAAGAAACCCCTCACCAGTAATCTTATAAAGGTTTCGGATGTAGATACGGGACCACAGAATCTAAATTTGGTGCTGCTTGGAAATCTTAATGTCAATGCTGGATATTTG
>VKOC01000001.1:56017726-56038416 GCA_009364415.1 Spea multiplicata | reverse complement strand
GACTGAATTTCATCAATATTATATATAATACATATTATATTGTCACCAATGTTTATCAATAAAGACTAATAGATGATATCATAGAAAATATTTACTTGTCCACAAATTACAGGTTTGGCTTTTAGTATAAATGGCCAACTATCCCAATCAACTAAACTCTACTCAGGAACAGGGGAAATGTCTGCTGCAGTCGCTGTAATACAGGAATCACTACTCCAATCCACCCCGCAACAGGGCATATTCTGCAGTAAAATACGCTATTCATTAACATGTAGTATTGTATATGAGTAATGAGCACCAATCTCAGCCTCTGCTACCCTGTCACTGTGTCACACTTCAACTCCCATCAGTCTGTAACTTCTGCTACTGATGAGTTAAAATAGTGTCAGCACATTTATATATCTAATGCTTGGCCCCTCCCCCTGTAAATGCTGATTGGCCAAAGTGAAAAAAGTAAGGAAAAACTCCCACAGCCATTACCATCAATGAGACCACCCGTTGAGTTGGCTTCTTCTACTTGTCAGTCATTGATATGAACCCTCCTACACACACAGTCCCTCCCACTTTACCTCATCAACGAGCGCCAAAACCACGTGTAATGGCGCCACAATGCTGGCTATGGCGGCGGCTACACGTGGAGACAAATGGATGAATCATGACGAATTTTCAGAGCTTTTGTAGTTCGCTTTCGTCAGTTTCGTTGGAGATCTCCCTTGTTTTCATTGATTCGTACAAATGCACGAAACAGACAATTTTCGTTAAAAATAAAGTTTGTACGAAAATTAATGCACAAGTCTATCCTGGAATGTACATATTCTTTGTTACATAGCATTTAACAATGTCTAACATACCTATAGCTCACCAAGTTATGTTGATTTGTTTTTTTCCAGCCTCGTTTTATGGCGAAAGTTATATTGAACAAAAAATAGAGGAATCGTTCACTGCATTTTCACTTCAGCTTCGTTTTAGAACAAGCAAGCCAAATGGACTACTGTTCCTTGCAGCTGGGAAAAATGGCTACGGCTTGGTTCAGCTACATTCGGGACGTATTCAGGTAAATTATTAATTAAATTGTGTTTCCCAAGTGTGAAACATGCATTTCACACTTTTTTTTATATATAACACATAATGATTGCATTCCCAACTCAACCACGCATAACAAAGGGACAGTCCACGATAAAGGGAACACAAAGAGATTGTCATATACCTGCTATATATCATATGGCTAGAAAAAGCTTCCTAAGTTACAGCAAACCTCTAAATTTATCATAATCCGTTTTTTCCTGCTTCCCCCATTTTTTACCCATTTTTCTGTATGTGCTACTTTTCTAGCACTATTTTTTATTGTTTCATTTTCTTTACAACTTAATGTAATCTCCTTTTTTCTTTTTAAATGGCTGTATACAGTGTTTGCCGTTAAATAAAATTGTTACCTTCTGTAGTATTATTTAGTTTAGTTTTTTTTTTTTAGGTAAAAATGAACTTTGGGGGAGAAGAACACTTTATTGTCCTTGACCAGGGACCTCGTCTGGATGATTTGGATTGGCACTTCATAGCGTTAAATAAGGAAAATTCAGACACGATTCTTAGTGTTGATGAACGCTTTAGAACTAATATTCCGATTACTGGATCATACCAACTTGATGTGCAGCATGGTGTTTATGTCGGTGGACTCGGTCAGCTCAATGTGCCATATACAAAAAAAGTCCATGGTTCCTTCAGAGGATGCATGGATGATGTTATATTCAATGGACACCAGTTACTTTCTTCCCTGAGACCATACCCTGGCCTCAAAAGCGTTCATGAAGTATCTCTAGGATGCAGCGATGAGTTTTTTGTAAGTGAAGAAGACCCCATTAACTTATTCAGCGCTAAATCCTACATAGCCCTCCCTACTTGGAATGTTGCTGAAGGGGGAATCTGGGAATGTCTTTTACAAGCCTCCACGGGAAGAGGTTTGCTCCTATATCAATCTGGAAAAAATGGATATTTTGTCTCCGTGGAAGTACAAGACTGGCTAGTAAAAGCTCATACTGGAAAAGGAAAAGATATAATCCAGTTGTCTTCTGTCAGTCGTATTATAGAAAACAAGTGGCATTCTATTAGGCTGAAAATCACAGATAGGCACATGCATCTCACTGTTGATGACAAATCTGCAAAGGTTTTGCTTGCGTCTCCCATAAAGGCTCTACAACTCAACGGACCGCTGTATATTGGGGGTGTAGATGATGCATCACGTCCTCATGTAATAAGCTTAGGTTTATCTGCAGTCTCTGGGAAGCATGTAAAAGGGGGTTCGTTTAAAGGCTGTGTGAAAAACATTCAACTTAACTCAGTGAAATATGGATTAAAACATGTACTGGCTACCAAGGATATCTCTCCTGGTTGCAAAACTGAAATACCACCAAGTTCTCTTCCCGTCTTAGAAACTAAAACAACACATTTTACCACTACTGCCCCTACTGCTGCTTTAAGTACTAGTTCTTCAGTTGTCCAACCAAATATCAAGGATAGCTTCCTAATGCTAAGTAAATTAATTGTCCCAGAAGGAGGCAGAGCTGCCCTTCAATCTAAACATATCAAACTCAATTTGGATTTTAAAAAGCTGGGACTCCGACAGTCACAAGTCTCGTTTCATGTAGTGGAGCATCCCCAGCACGGCCAGTTGAAGATAGAAGTCCCGTCTCAACAAGAGAAAGATATGTTCACGATGTTAGATTTGTGGCACGGGAGAATAACTTACCTCCATGATGGGTCTGAGGAGACCGCAGACCATTTTAGTTTTTCAATTACCACTACTAGTAAGAATGATATGCCGTCATATCTACAAGGCTCAGAGCTACATGTTTTTAGTATAGCCATCACTCCAACAAATGATGCACCTGAGCTTAGTCTCCCAGAAGGCAATCTCTTTGTCTTACTGGAAAACTCTAAGAAACCCCTCACCAGTAATCTTATAAAGGTTTCGGATGTAGATACGGGACCACAGAATCTAAATTTGGTGCTGCTTGGAAATCTTAATGTCAATGCTGGATATTTGGAAAACATTAAAAAACCTGGAGAGCCAATAACAACATTTTCCTATTCAGATTTACTTGAAGGAAATGTATTTTATGCCCACCATGGGCTCACAAACTCTAGGCTCGCACTTAGAGTTGTTGATGGTGACAAAGTGAGCAACACGGTGGTACTCCGAATTTTGGCTGTACCTCTCGAATATAAAGTAGTAAATAACACTGGAGTTGAGGTAATTCAGGGAGAAAGCTCACTAATACTGATTAGCAACCTGGCGGTAGAAACTAACGCTGGGAGCCAAGACATCGATATTAGGTATGATATAACTGAAATGCCAAAGTATGGTCAGATACAGAGAAGGAGCTCGGGAAATGAATGGAAGCCCACCACCACATTCACACAGCGCTCTATGGATCGTGAGCGGGTGCGATACCTTAGCTCTTACAAAGAAGTCCAAGAAGCTGATGTAAAAGAATACTTTAAATTTAAAGTTACCATAGCAAATAAGTCAAGTGAAGAATTTCTGTTTCCTATTCGTGTGAGGTGGCTAAAGTATAAATTGCTCAAAAATGTTCCATTAACTGTTGAAAGTACAAAGAGGACAACTCTTGGCCCAGATAACTTATTTGTTGCAACAGAGGGAATCAAAATACTAGAAGAAGATATATATTTGAAATTACTTTCAATGCCCAAAAAAGGAAAAATACTTCTGGATAATAAGGTTCTAAAGAAAAATGACATGTTCACCCAAGCAGATATTGAACAAGGTAAGGTTGGATATCAACTGATTGACCAACCTCATGAAGATTCAGATGATTCCTTTAGTTTTGCGTTGTTTACCAAGCACGCAGAGTCAAAACACCACAATTTTATAATCTACCTTAAAGCTGACCTAAACACTGTTATTTTGACAAACAAAGGTTTGTTGTTGGCAGAAGGGGATGCAAAGCTTTTAACGAAAGATGAGCTTTTTGTGCAAACAATGAATAATAAAACCTTCAAATACAAGGTTTTAAAAAGCCCTCAACATGGCAGGCTCAAACTGATTCATTTCTCCAACTCCCAACTAAGCAACGACAACATCACAGCCTTTTCTAGCCAAGATATCTTAAGCGAACGCCTTATGTATGTCCATGATGACTCTGAAACAACCTTTGACACCTTCACAGTTGTTGCTTCGTCTATAGAGTCTGGGCAGGTAAATCTTGATGAGGATACGGTACCCGTCCAGACGGAATTTGTCTTTAACGTGTCTATTGAATTGAAGAATGATGAGAAACCCGTACGTGTGGTTGATAAACTCTTTCACGTGGCTCGAAATAGTCAGAGGCTATTAACTTTGGAAGATTTGTGTTATCATGACCCAGATACAGATTTTAATGATCAGGAGTTACTGTATACGAGACGGGGGATTCCTAACGGAGACCTGGTATCTGCAAATGATACATCTAAAAAGCTTTACCAGTTTACTCAGGGAGACATGGAGAAGAAACAAGTTCTTTTTGTGCACCGCGGTAGCGATTATGGACGCTTTGTTCTGTTTGTAACGGATGGAAAACATTACACGTCATCACTCCTGGAAGTTAGCGCATCTGAACCCTTTCTTAAAATTGTAAACAATACTGGTGTCTTGGTGCAGAAAGGGAAGGAGAAGACCTTGACGACGGCCAATATTAGTATCGTGACAAATCTGTACCTTACAGGTGATGAGCAGATTGTGTACGATATAACTTTACCCCCGACACATGGAAAAATCATCGGGAAAAATACGGACACTCCGTTCTTTACCCACCAGGATCTAAAATTGGGTTATGTGGTCTATAAACACGATGACAGCAATAATCTCATGGACAGCTTTAATTTGACTGTAAAAGTCAAGGATATAACGTTGAATGTTGAGATTAAAGTCCGTATATACTTAGAAAGCCATCAACAGCCACCAACACTGCTGCATTTAAACAGCCTTGTAGTAGAAGAAGGAAGACCAGTAAAAATTGACAAAGAAAAGTTACAAGTGAGTTTATGCTACACATTTTCTAAACTGTCGGCCACTGGTGTAAATAATGAATTATTACAATGTAAGTTCCTAAACAGCAATATTTATATTGTCTTGTAAAAGTTAATGGTCTCTCAAACCCCCCCGACAGAGCGTCCCAGCAGAATTGGTTAATACTGTAAGGGAATTTAAACATTTACGGATCAAGCATACGGCTTGAATATAAGATAACAGCAAAGACGGTTTTAGGTTTGAGTCTATAAATCAGAATAAATGGGCTAGATGGGCCGAATGGTCAAATTCTATTTTTCTAGCTAGGCTGGATTTGCCAGTATTATCGCAATTATGTCATGCAATTGAACATGTTCTATTTTTTTTTATAGGTTATTCATGACGATAACTCGCCTGATGAAATACTCTTCACGGTACTTACCCGCCCTTCCTACGGATACATACGCAAATTTGAATCCTATGAAGGTCATTTGAGTATGGAACCTGTTTCTCTCGTGACGTTTACACAGAAGGATGTTAACAATGGGAATATTCAGTATGTACAGAGCGAGTCTGGTCAGCTTCAGGATAGCTTTGAAATGGAAGCAACCAATGGTGTGCGGGCGATCGGTGGGATTACAATGCACGTGGATATCATTCCTATCCTCATTCCTCTGGAAGTGCAGAACATTACTGTGAAGGAAGGAGCTTCCAAAGCACTGACCCCGGAGGAGCTAAGCATCCCCAATAAGCATTTTGCAGGTCTCCTATCAGAGTTTGTCTTGATAGATCTCCCAAAACATGGCTATATTGAAAACACAAGATTTCCCAGAACGAAACTCTCAAGATTTAACACAAAACAGGTATTATCAATGTTCAATTACTTTATTCAATTCACGCAGGGCTGTATTCAGCATTCAGTTCAGAAACTCGTAGCCACCACACTATGGAACATGATAAAACCGCTGGAGAGTGTAAAGGAGATGTAGACGGCTGACGTTTTTAGATTATTATTTATTACGTTTAGTGAAGGATGAGTAGAAAACATATTTACATTCAGCTATCTGCCCCAGGCACCTTCATGTCTGTAGGCTTCTGTCCTTGGCTCCTGTTCTATCAGGTAATCAGAACTATATGGACCTTTACCCAGGTTTGGCTCCTAAGATCAGTTTCTTTGAATAAACTGATGAGAATTCTGGAAAGCCACGAGCCTCTATATGTACAAATCCTGCACACCAAGCTTAACAGTTTAAAACACATTTTAAATACTATAAATATTCTTTCTTCCCAGGTTGAACAGGAGTTGATTTACTATGTTCACGATGACAGTGAAACTTTGCTTGATCATTTTTCCATTATTGTGAATAACACAGAACTTTCTAAGCAAAGTCTTCTGCAATCCGTGTACGTGTCCGTTGTACCAGTAAATGACGAGATCCCTGTAATAACAGTCAACAGGATTTTTCGGGTAAGTTGTTTAGTTTTTCTTCTTCTTCTTGCTATAAAGTCTGGGTAACATTATTTTATGTGTATTAGCTTATCATGATATAGGCTACAGTTTTTCTAACTGGTAATACAATGTTGATCCAATGGTAAGCAATGTCCATACACACATATTGGGGTATACTCACAAATGGGGGAGTGTGCAGGAGAGTTGTGAATCCAACTTCTTGACTCAGCTATACATTAAAGAGGACCAACACCAGTGAGCTTCTGCTGCAGGAAGAACGTAGCCAGCCCTGTATAATGCATGTGTAAATCAGTGCAAAATCTTCAAAGAATCCTCGTCAGGCGGAATGATGTGTTATCCAAGACCAGCTCAGTCCTTGTGGCTGGAGAAACCTGAAAGTCTTGGCCCTTTATAAAGAATAGTGAAACTGCAACCCTCCTGTAGTGAATAAACCCAACAGTGTTATTTATTCGTAAGATGCTAGTAATCTGGAGCTCCACAGGGCGTCACTAGAAACACCCAGTGTGAATTATAGTCTGCATGTTTGTTTTTTCCGTTGC
This sequence comes from Spea multiplicata, assembly GCA_009364415.1. NCBI lineage: Eukaryota > Metazoa > Chordata > Amphibia > Anura > Pelobatidae > Spea > Spea multiplicata. The sequence continues at coordinate 56,031,404 of VKOC01000001.1, read as the reverse complement.
CGTAATGTTTCCACATGTTCTGAATTACGGTTGTGTATACCTAATACCTGTACATAATAGGCGTATTAGAGACCTTTTCACGTTTGCTTTGTATGTTCTATTATACAATCTATGCTCCTTCCTTGCTAATATTCTTTAGGTTTGGGTCGGCTCTGTCACAGAGGTTACACCTGAAGATCTCTCTGCTGAAGATAAGGACTCTTCCCCCGCTGACCTTCTGTACTCCGTTACTCCACCAAGCAACGGCCACCTGGCACTCAAGTCGGATCCTAATAAAAGCATCCTTAATTTCACACAGGAACACATCAACGAAGGGCTTCTCGTATTTGTGCATAACGGTGAGCAATGTGTGTGGGTTTTTCTTTAACATTATTTCCATGTATCTTTAGAACGGCAATTGTGTTGTGTTGTGTTCCTTTCTTTAAATAACCCTTAGGAGTACCTAGGTGGCTGACTGTTAAATGGACAAACAAGAATGGGCAATTTCAGTTTTCTCAAAATGCTGAAGGAAAAAAACAAGATTTGGACGGTGTTCTCAGATTAAGGATCTTTTAGCACTTGGCAACTTCACCCGATTTTAAACTTGAAGTGTACGTTTCCAGGATTTCCAGAAGAAGAGAAAAATTCTACATGGAACCGATTTGTAATTCTGCCTCAAAAAGCGGAAAATTCCTTCTTGACTCCAAAATTCCAGTCTCACTTGAGCAACTAATCATTTGCTTTTAACCCGTATATTCTTCTGTGCTATGATATCATAGGCGTCATATTTAAAGGCATCAGTTGGTTAATGTTGGTCTGCTAACCGAATTCTAGTCAAGATGGACAAAATGTCAAAATAATGATTTTGTTAGGACAGTCCACCGTTGTGTTACATTGGCTGTAAGAAGATAGCAATATAATAGGTAATGTATTTGGGTCAAGCAGCCCGTTTTTAATAGATTACAGCAAACACAATGGCAGTTATTCAAGTGTGTAGAGTAAGTAAAGTGCAAATTATCCAATTTAATTGGAAATATTATATACATATCAGATTTCTTCACTTCTATACCATAGAATTTTTTTGCCAAATCTTAGAAGTTAACCCCATAAATTCTGTTTAATTGCCTACTGATAGAATATTTATTCAAAATGTTTTACACAAAATCTGTAATTGTTTGCCTTTACCTGTCCATTTTGCCTTGACATTGTTTGTTAGTATGTTTTTGCTGTCTAATAACTGTTGTTTAATTTATGTTATTAGATATTCGTAACTCCCATTACTCTTTTCAGGAGCAATGTCAGGGGGCTTCAACTTCCAAGTGACCGATGGGTTGATTTTTGCACCACGACAGATTTTTAGCATCACCGCAAGGACACTCGTTATCGATTTAGAAGTTAACCAAGGACTGGCTGTATTTCCAGGTAATTTCAACCGCATTCACTTAGCAGTTTTATAGAACTAAATTCAAACAGAGAGGCAAAATGCTACGTTCTACTTTATAGCTGCTGGGAATGAAGACCTTTAAATGAGTAAACCGACCCTACGGTAGCTGAATACATAGGTCCTCTGTAAATGAATAACTGGCATTATTATTTTCCATTGACTGCATTAGAGAATATTGTTTTAAACTGACCTGTGTAAAGCTGTTATCATAAATATGGTAAAACTGCAGTTTAAAACATTAGGCAGCATTTCTCAGGTACAGAATAACGGGAAATAATGATCTCCCCTGACCGGCCTAGGAGCTGTGAAATCAATGGTGGCTCAAGCGGTTGCACCATAGACCCTCCACTACAGCTCCACATGTCCACACTCTGCATCTGAACGCCCTGAGCTGGCTTGTCCTGTACAGCGTATGGGGGGCCACAACGTGCAAGCCTGTCTATTCCTGCCTCTTGCTACACCTCGAAAAACTGCTGTCACAATTTAGACACCTAAAATGTTGAGGTGGGGTGCAGTTGGTGTTAGTATTGGAGATATTCTGGAATGTGACAGCTCCCTAAAACAGATTGACAAAAGGAACATTGCAAACATGAGGATCGACACCTCACCCTGCATCTAACCAAATGACCCCTATTTTTTCCCCAAGGGCTGATGGTGAAGTTTTCGGCTGTGTACGTCCGACTTTATTTGTCTTACATGTTTTCATTTTGTTGATCGTATTTTCTTTCTTGACTTGGTTCCAGCTGACCTTGTGGTTTCCCGCATGGTTCTTACATACTGAAAACATTACTATAAACATTATCATTTCAGGAACACAGAAGGCCATTACTTCTGATGTATTAAAAGTCATAAGTAATGATGAGGCGATGATGAGGAACAGGACCATAACATTTAATATTTCAAGTCTGCCAAAACATGGAAAGATCTTAAAGTTAATTGCTGGAAATGCAAAGGAGGAAGTATCCAGCTTTACCCAAGAAATGGTAAGTATGCCGGGGGTTAGATGTTTCTCTGCCAGAGAACTCAAGTTGTCACAAGGACTTTATATTTTGCTTAATGATCGCTGCATGTCAACTTTATCTCACTACGTTACATGATAAATAAGTAATCATGTCTTTCTTACACCTTCTAAAACAAGCAAGGTAGAAAAAGCATATGGTTACCCTGAATATAAGACAAGACTAACCACTGAATAAGGTACAGACTGGATGTGCCCAATGATTATCTGTGTTACTAGTGCAAAGTATTCATGTGTTTTGTAGTCACTAGACTTGAAATTAGCAAGAACTTTAACATTTCTACTCCCTGACTTCATAATGCATTAGAAAGAGCCATCTCCAGTCTGTCCTGTAGCAAGGGGTCCTGCGTATCCGCCACTTTCCCAAATACTACCATATATATCTTTCTATTCTCTGCTATCGTCGGGTTTGGTCACAGATTTTTTGGCAAGTTCACACTTTCTCTTGTTAAGTGAGGCTATATTCTGCAAGAAAATACATTAGTCAATTAAGCATTGTACAGTGTTGCAGAATCTGTTGGCCATCATAAATACTTGGTCTCCTCATAAATCTGTTTGTAAGACTGTTGGCTTACTTTGATAGAACTGAACTACAGCCATGTAGGCACATTTGAGTTCCCATATTTTTTTTTGGCTTATTCTGCAAAAGCCTTCAATACAAATAGTTACACCGTATGTACTGCGGGGGGAGCCCTTTACCTGTTATTTGCAGAGATGATTAAATTACATCGGAGCAGCTGTGTTTGATTAAAACACAGAATATACACAGAATTAAGGGTATCTGTCAAATAGAGTGTTTATAAGAAGTATTTAAAGTAAAGGAATGCATTGTGGGTGCTGTGCTGTCAGCGACAACGAAAAGAGGAGTCATTATTTCTGACGACTTATAGGTAAGCAGACAATGCGATAAACTGTTGGGAAAAGTAAGCAGGGTCCCGGGTTGTATAGCGTTAGTAGCAGGGAGTGAATAGTTTGCAGGACATAAATTATCAGGAAAGACTAAGTCATCTCAATATGTATAACTTGAAGGAAAGAAGAGAGAGAGGAGACGGGATAAACATTTAAATACTTGAAAAAATGTAACAAAGTACAGGATGGAAGCTTATTTGAGTTTACACAGGCATGAGGTAGGCTTAATGCTATCCTGAATCTAAGACAAGGCCAAGGAATGATTAAGTTAAAAACTGCCAGACTAGATGGGCCAAATATTCTATGTTTCAAAGTGCTTTATACTCTATGTGCATTAAATGTAAATAGATCCACTTTTTCTGCCCCAGTTGAAAATGTTATTAAGACGTGTCCTTCTCTTCATTCAGGTAGATGAAGGAATAATAATTTACAGTCACACAGATAGAGAGTCTCTCACTTGGAGCACGCAGGATTCATTTACATTTACTGCCTCCTCTCCACCGGCCGCCCTGACGCCGCATGTGTTCCACGTCACAATATCCTATGATACTACCGATCCAAACAGACAGACGCATCTTGTAGCCAATGCAGGTAAGGCAAAGACAATGATTGCTATGTTAACATTTGTGCCTCTCATTACATTTCCATTAAATTAAACAGTTCCCCTCCAAAAGCTCACTGCTGAAACATTGCACGGCCCAGTCCCTTCAAGCTGATGATGGCGCATTACATGTCAGTGCTTTGGGTGGATGGTAGCAGATCACGGGGAACAGGCTGAGACCTTTCCCAATTTCTTCACGATTATTCCTCTGCATTCAGTTATTTAGGTTGTTCATTAATTCTGGCAGCCTTGGTAGGAGGAAAATCAATGGGACTTCATGGCAGGTAATCATTTGTTATGCTAATTATTCCACATATCTAAACTTCCCTGCTGTGACTAGTCCCTATTAAATTTAACAGAAATAGCTGTAAAACTATTACTTATTGCAAAACAAGATCATCATCTTAGGTCATTTTTACAACCCAAAAGTTGTACAATCAGCCATCCCTCTTTTACTATACTTTATACGAGGACCTGCTTAGCGCTTCTTGCAAGGGAAGCTGGATGAGGTTGGTCCTTCACTATACAAATGATATAACAAGTTTAATTGTTTATTCCTTCTGCATTGTGAGTGGTGTCTGCCATTAAACCATCATTAAAAAAAATACTGCTGGTGGAGGGGGGGTGTTTTTTTGGTCTTTTTTTAAAGTCAACTCTATGAAATGCTTTTATTTCATGTTAGGTGCTCTGGTGGAGGAAGGAGGTAGAGTCCTCATCGATAAGTCAAAGTTAGATGCAACAAACCTTTTAGCAAAGCTTCCAGAGTCCCAGCGTCCTTCCTACGAAGTCTGGTACCAGGTGATTGGAATGCCCAGTCATGGAGTGATTATTGTTGGAGATCGCAACATTACAAAGGAAAAACCCAACTTTTCACAGTATATAATTAATAAATTTGGCATTACGTATGTTCACGATGGTTCAGAATCACTCAATGATAATTTTACTTTTGCCACGTGGCTAAATTTGAAAAGCAAGTCCGCAGTAAAACCAGAAGTGGGTGTAGCGGAGGAGGTGTTCAATATCTCCATCATTGCAGTGAATGACCAGGCTCCAGAATTAAAGACAAAGAGACCGTCTTTAAAAGTTCTGCAAGGCAAGACTGTGGCTATTGGACCTGAAAACCTAAATGTTGAGGATTTGGATAACCCTCCAGAAGATATCAGATACACAGTTATAAGTCCCCCAAATAATGGTTTTCTAGCGAAACACAACAATTTGAATGCTTCCATCGATCACTTTACACAAGCGGATATTAACGGCGGTAACCTGTGGTTTGTTCAAGATGGAAGTGCATCTTCTGGAGTATTTTATTTTAGTGTGACAGATGGCAAGCACAAGCCATTGTATAAACTTTTTAATCTGGAAGTGACGCCTGTTTCAATCACCTTTGTTAACAAAACAAATCCAATCCTTCCTCAAGGACAAACCTTTGTGACCATAACAAATACCCATTTAGCAGCTGTAACGGATGGAAAGAGCACCAAGATCATTTATGACGTAGTACGTGCTCCTACTTTTGGTAGTCTCTTAATCGATAACGCACCTGTGGCCAAATTTGATCAAGCTGACATAGAGAATGGAAAATTAATCTACCGTATCGAAAACTTTAATGCAACGCAAGACAGTTTTCAGTTTGATGTTTTTACTGCAGAAAGTAACCTCACAGGTCAGTTGCTGAACATCACTGTGGTGCCTCTCCTGCGTGTGGCATCAGGGATCAAAATACCATCTGGGACACTTTACGTTTTAACAACAAGAGACCTAGATGCAACTGAACTAGGCAATTTGACAGACAGTGATCCAGAATTCCATTTACTTGATGCTCCTGGTTATGGGAGACTCGTGCGTAGAAAAAGTCATCAAAAGCACATTTTTGAAGATATTGATATGTTCACTCAGAGTGATGTTGGTTCGGGTCATGTACTCCTGGATGTAAATGCCAATGTAACAGATGCTGAAACTTTGAATGATTCCTTTACCTTTTTACTTAAGGCGGATAATGTTCCACCTGCATTGGGAGCTCTCTTGTATTCAGTTGTGCCTTATGATCCAGTTCTTGTCCAAGCTGTGACCATGGATGATCCTCTCTTCACTACTGCTGCTGCGTTGCTGAGCGTTTCGGCTTCCTTCGAGAAAAAGACCCCAACTTACTTTCCAAATAGTACTTTCACAGATGCTCCTGTAAAGAGCGTGCAGAGATTAGGTAACCGGAATCGATGGGGAAACTGGAAAGATGAAGATATTCTGTCGGTGGGAATTCAAACCACCAGTCCTTCTGTAAGGGTGACCACGGTTAAGTCGGTTGCTGTAAGCTCCAACTCAGAGCTAAGTCAAAACAGTAGTGCATTACCCATAGTTATTCCACTTGTGGTTTTTGCTGTCCTAGTGCTTGCAGCCATTTTCTTTGTTTGGTTAGTGATTTTGAAACGGAAGGCAAAAAAGTCACAGCCGCATGTAAGAAGCCACTCATACAGCGTTGTACCTCAGATGCCCAGTCCCTACACCGAAAGAAGTGTAACTGTACCAACTGTTACAGTAACCCCTCTACTGAAAGGGCCTGAATCCAGCTCAAGCCCTGTACTGGCAGCCAGAGAAGAACACTTACAAACCAGGTCTGATCCATCTCTCGGCATCAACGCTCAGCAGAAATCCTTGTTGCAGATGGATCCTGAAATGGTGCATCTCTGTCGAACAACACACCCCACGCTGAAAACCAATCAGTATTGGGTGTAGCGGACGGGGGACAACCTAGTTTGTATTCTGTAAATGGCTATATTTTTATATTTACTGAAAGCTCAGCTTTATTTATTTTATATGAATACGTTTTGTATGGTAAAACAGATTGCTAATTCACACTGCCGTTGCCATGTAATTGAGCAACCGCTTGTTGGCATCTGAAGGCCATGAGGGTACGTAAGCTCATGCAGTTGTATATAAAACTGCAGAGGAATGTAATGTTAATTCTCATGATGTTATACACTATGAATATGCACATTCTCTGGTTATGTATAGGATATGTGTGTGTGTGTGTGTGAGACTGGATGGGTAAGAGCACTTGCAGGGATTTCCACAATATACAAACATTTCCATTTATTGTGTCAAAATATCCATGAAAGCAACAGATCAATTGATTCTTGTGACTGCTGATCTGTGTTCAGAGGTCTCCTAGTCATATACTGTTAGTAGTATAATTTCAATGTTTATTTGTGTTTTCCATAATAATCCATATTATCCTACGTGATAATAATTAACTCAGGTGGATAATATGATCCCCGTTTCTGCCCAGCAGTATTTTGTTGCCTGTTAGAATACACGCAATGTGCATAACGTAACGTTCTTTCCCCAGCGTTTGTTTCCTTATGAAAGAGAGAGCTATAGAGTTTCACTTCCTTGTGATCACCTGGAGAACTCTCTCTGTCCGGGGAAAAACCCATTTTCCATTTCTAATTCCTATGGAATTATGAGCGAATTCTCTCAAGAAGGAGCTCCTTAATTTACCATCCACCACTTTCCTCTTCCTACTGACTTATGTATGTTTAAGGAAATATTGGGTAGATTTTTGCATATAACTGTGATTTAATTTTTTTAATTTTATACAAACCTGGCAGTTCTTCTAAAATGTATGTTCTGTGAAATCAAAGGCCTGCGAGGAATAACTGTAGGTGAGATTTCCGATTCAATCCTTCTTTGTGGTTATTTATAATACTATAATATGGTAAGGTGGTTGAGTATACTCCTTAACACACATTACATCATCTCGAAGTTGGCAAGAGTTGTGGGAATTAGCACAGCAGACACATGCTTTAAGTTCAATGCCCCTGCTGCTCACTTGGTATATAACTTGTCGAAAGGTTTAATCCTTCTGGTTGGTCCTGAGAACAAGTTGCAAACCCATACTACATATGGAACTGGGCATTACCTCCCCTAACTTTATAGTGGGCTTGTATCATCTCCCGAAAAACACTACCAGAGGCAAAACGAGATTATTAGACATCATCATTTTAGTTGCATTGAGATGCCTTTTATTAAACTGGCTAAATCATGCCACTTCTACCCATGTAGGAAGCCAAGATTCACCATTTTTATGACCGTATGATTCCCATGATTATGGCTAATAGCATCAGGAAAGGAAGAACACAAAATTTTGATACTAAGTATTCTATCTAAGTGCCTTTAGTGTATTTATTCATGTTTTATTATTGTTGTCTACAATGTAAAACAAAATTGTTAAAAAATTGAGTATAAATATTGTAGCATGAAAATACGATATAAATGAGTATACAATTTAATATGCATTCAAATTAAACTTTTGTTTTTAAATAAAAGAAACACAAACAATTGTGAAGAGTTTTATAAAGATTAGAAAACAGAAATTTATTGTGATCCTGTATATGCAATCTGTATACCAAAGGCTATAGTTGCACGAAGAGCGTGGGATCCGTTTTCTGTTTGTGCAACACAATGAAAACGTAATGATCGCATCAGACATTTTTGAGGGGTCTCTTACCCCCAACCTAGTAACTTGCATATGTATTGGCACACATACTCACTAACTCGCACACACATTCATGCTCACACCCAAGCCTTTACACATCCATGCTCACACAAACATTTATACACGCTCACTACTCTACCCTCCCTTACACTCTCCTTCCCTCACTCACTGAGCGGTGTGAGAAAAATAACATTAATCCTATTAAATGCTCACCGGAAATAAAATAGATGCATTTTGTTATTTAGCATCATTTTTAAAAGAATATAATTATTTAGTACATATTTGAATCTTTCTAGGTCGATTTTCTTGTTGGTTGGCTACTAGGTTTAGGCCCCATCTAGGGTCCCTTAAAAGAAGTTTTATGTAGGAGCCATGCAGCAGGCGGCCGTGCAAGTACAGCGATCATCCTACAGTGTACGTCATATCTGTGAACAGAAAAAGATGGAGGGATAGCATGCTGCAGGATGGAGGAGAGCTCCCTGGGACACCTTGGTAGCCTTTTGGCTCTCACTTGCACAGCCATGGTGAAGAATGCCCCAGCATCTGAGAATCCATTCTGATGGCAGCAGGGTACAAGTGTGCTGTGTGCCAGGGACCTGCCCTGTTGGTCTGGCCCCTGTGTGCTAATGTGGCACCCCCTTGATGAGTGGCACTAGAAGTGTGCATTTATTCACAGCACTAGACACAAAATGATCTTTGAACCTTAACATGGCAACAGAAATCATGAAACTTTAACTGTTATTGCTTTAATGTAACAACTTGCTCAGTATAAGAAAACTATTAGGAGGTATGTTTTACAGCAATGTATTATGTCTTCTGTCACTTTACAGGACTTTTAAAATGAGTTAAATAGATTTATAGCTCACATTAAAAGATTTCTCATGCTGATAACAGGAGGTCGGTTACAGAGCAGACTTTGGTAATTATAAGTTTAGCTTCCTTTGACATTGGTGCGAAACGAGTTCACGTAGTTGTGAGTTGAACAGCAGCCACTCAAGAGGTGGTGTTTAAGCGCTACTGTGCATGTGCAGAAAGGGAGAAAATGGGGTAAAAGCCTCATTTTCCAGATCTAAAAAAATACATGCATTTTTTTGCAGGCAGAAAAATGCACTGGGTCCGTGCAAAATGTAATTGTATCCATATAGAATCAAGCAAATCCACCAAAGCTGTGGAATTAAAATGGCTGTTTTTAAAGCTTGTCCTCCCCCGAGTAAGTTAACTACAACTTATACAAACAAACATAAGATGCATGGAAGGGGCGTCAATACTACAGACTGTATGCTTAATACACAGTACATGATTTATAAGCCACGCTTAACCCTCAGAGCCAGCATTAAACTATAAAAACAAACAGGACGCCACATAAGCAAGAAGTTGAAAGTGTTTGCTTCAGAATACTTTTGCCAATAACACAAATCCTTTCCGACACATTTTGTTTTTTTACTGCGTTATTCACACAAAGCAAGTTATGATAAATAGTTGAGATGTTACACTGTGTTGTTATTTATTAATATTTATTGTTTTATATAGCGCCATCAAATTCCGTAGCGCTGTACAATGGGTAGACAGGACATAACAAGTAGTATGGAACATAACAATTTGACTTACAGAAACAACGGGTGAGGAGGCCCTGCTCAAAGGAGCTCACAGTCTATTATGTGTTGACATAATACAGTGAATACTCACAATTCCATTGCAAAAAAAAGCCAATAAAATACTTTTAAGCCCTATGGTGTTTTCTGGTGATAACCTCCAGTTCAGAAATAATCGGAGGAGAGGGAGCATATAAATAGGTGGGGGAACTGGTATTTGACTGCCATATCTGTCATTGTGTGAAAGCTGCCACAAGAGTTGTGTAGTCTGGGTCATGGTTGGGAGAAAATCCAGGTAAGGCAAGTATGTGGCAAAATAATTTTCAAATTGTTCTTTACCACGTAATACCAATGCTCCATTTACTATACATTTTATTCAGACGTACAGTTATTTAGTAAGTCTGCTCCTTTTCTGCAAAGAATATACAGGCTTGGGTTGCCACCGTTTTGTGGAGAATAGTTAAAGGCTTGTTTCCAGGGGTGTGGCTGATGTGACTTAATATTAATAATAATTAATTCAGAGTCAAAGTGTTTTTTATATGCACACCCCTCACCCTTCTTGAACCCTTAACAGGTCTTCAAAGCAGAGCACACATTACAAGCTACCATGGGCTCACATAACATGGCAGTACATGACCCTGCTGAACCCTGCCTTCAATTCTATTCAGAAACCACCGCCAGCCAGGTGGTTCCTGGAACATAAAGAGGTAAGTCTGGACTTCCCTGTTTCACTACTCATTCCCCAGCATTCCTTTATTGTACACCACGGCCATTCGATGTCAGTCACGTTTCTAGATATTATGCAAAAATGTCAGCATAGTTGTGATGTCCACACATCAAAGACAAAGCTGTCTATGTTTCAGATGGATTGCCTACAAAAGATAAGAAGGGCTCACTGTGCCTACAGCCTTGTGAAAGACAAAGGGTTGGAGACTAAGCAATAAATACTCATGACTCGTTCCTCTTGAAAGTTCGAGTTCCTGGGTAGACAGGTACTAAATCTTTATGTACAATTTTTGTTCTATATTAATGGTCATTTTACAATGGTTGCAAATGTATGGGCGCTGCCAAAAAATACTTGAAGTAGCATTATGGCGGTGAAAGCTACGTCTACATAAAATATCTTTTTTTATGTCCATAACTTTTGATTGAAGTTCATTTATTACTGTGAATTTCCTGGTTTGCGTCATCTGCATCATAAAAGTACAAGTAATAATGTATTTTAAGAAACACTGTAAGAAATTGTGCCCTTTTGAGCGTTTTCATTGTCTGGTGCCGAAATACTTTTTTATGTTTTATTAATACTAACTATATTAGTTATTTGTTGTTTTTTTTTCTACAATAACGTGACCACCCTAATAACTGTGCCTAGGCCCATATTTTATTATTTATATTTAAAAAAGGCCTAAAGCAGCTATATTGTCTAGTGCCAAATCTGGAACAATCACCATGGAAAACAATACCTCCAATCTTGCCTTTAGCAATTTAACAATGGGGTCTATTTACCAAAGGGGGCATTTGCAGGAGTGTTGGGAATGTCGGCTCGCTGACTGGTATCACCATACGTTATCAACAGCAAACCCCAGGGAGTTTGTTTTGGAAGAAGGGTGGTATATAAATAGAGCAGCCTCCCATCAGAAGTGGTAGAGGCCAAGACAGTGAAGGAATTTAATCATGCATGGGACAGGCATAAATCTATCCTAAATATAAGACAAGACTAAGGAATGATTAAGGTCTGAGTCTTTAAATCAGGAGAAATGGACAGACTAAATGGACAGACTAGATGCCAAATGGTGGTGTGTGATTCTGTGTTTCCGTGCAGGAAGGTCTGGATTGGCCCTTAATAAATAGGTAATTTTGCAGAAATACTTATAACTATCCGCAATTAACTATGTATTACACAGCACCAGCTCAGCCCCTCCTGCAGGACAAGGTGCTTCACCTTACATAGTAATATCAGGGTGTTCAACTATCCTGCAAAACACTCTATTTAGTGAATAGACGCCAATGCATGTTTACTGTGAAACAACCGGATGTTCATTATTACGTAACCCACCTCTTTCATGTATTCTGTGTTCACACTGAAAGAACTGGATGGTTTCATTTAGAATGGGATTACCTGAAGAATGCTGCTGCGCTGACATGTTCTAGGTCGTGAAGAATAAAAACTCTATTTCCTACCCCATATGTCCTTCCTGCATTCTGCAAAGAGCTAATGTACTTGTTAGATACATTATACAAGAGCTACCGTCGTATTGTTTCTTTTTTTTTTCTCTTTCTTTTGTATGACAATGTTTGTTGTTAAAAAAACCAAACCTTTTCTAATAAAAAAGTATCACAAGAAAAAACTATTTACTGTACTTTGTGTATTGCCCCTGGTAGATGACCTCAGACTTCCTCCCAGATCCTATTTAAAAGCGTATTGCCATTTTATAAGCAGTTATACTAACCATGCAATAACAGCATGTTACCTTACCTAAAATACTCTGTTATTGATTTACAATAACCCGAATATCTACACTTACAGCGTCATTAGACAGATAATATGTCACTGAAGGGAATGAGTAATATCCATCGCAGGCGCTAAACGTGTTAATCTTCTGTCGGCTTCAAATTCTCTTCCCCACAGTTGTTCCGGTGGGTGCGGAGTTCTCAGCTTTTCTTTTGACCTTCGGTTTATGCTGTCTTGGAAGCACTGTGTTTTCTCTTAACACCTTGTTTCGTTATTTGTGAGTCAACACTGACTGATGATTCTGACCAGAGTTGTAGCCATATTATCCTGTTATATGCACTTCAGTCACATTAGTGATGTCCGGATCATGAACGAATCGTTCATTTGATCCGGTTCTTTTTAGTGATCCGGATGAATCGATTCACTAGACTGAACGATTCATTTGTAGCGGTTCAGTCTGTGAATCATGCAGCTGTAACCTGATCCTAGAGCTGTGAGTCATCTGCAGAGCACTCAGACACAGACTCTGGGGTCAGGTTACAGCTCATTAATTCACACAGGAACGATGACTCATAGAGTCAGAGAGTCGTTCAAAGAGCCGAATGAGCCGAAGAGTCGAATGATCCAAAGAGTCGAATGATCCGAAGAGTCGAATGATCCGAAGAGTCGAATGATCCGAAGATTCAAATGATTCGAATCTTACAGGGATCCGGATCTTACAAGGATCCAAATCTTACAGAGATTCGAATCATTCAGAGAATATTACTGATACCATACTTTTATAAATAAATACATTAATAATGTTCACACTGCCCCCGTGATTTAGATTCCCCTAAGTTTGCCCCCCTTTACCTATAAGTGCACCTACAGTTAACTTTATTAAATTAATTAAATTAACCCTCAGTCATCAGCATAAAATTAACCCTTATACCCCATCAACCATAACTGCCCCTGAAATTAACCCTAAAGACCCCATTAACCATAACGGTCCCTGAAATTAACCCTAAATACTCCATTAACCCTAACTGCCCCTAAATTAATTGCATGTACTCCAGATAAATTACCTAATAAATTGGTATGGTTGATAGGGTCTTTAGTGTTAATTTAGGGGCAGTTATGCTTAATGGGGTGTTTAGGGAAAATTTAGGGGTAGTTATGCTTAATGGGGTGTTTAGGGATAATTTAGGG
>VKOC01000001.1:55959299-56017626 GCA_009364415.1 Spea multiplicata | reverse complement strand
TATATATAGATATATATATATGGGGATAGGATTGAAACATTTAAATACTTAAAGGGAATCAACAAGATAAAGGAAGAGAGATTATTTAAGCTTGATCACGAATGATCAAGTCATTTGAAATCTCTCTCGGGACAGAAACCTCCAAGCAGGGACAGGGTCTTATATTTTGGACATCTTCTGCTACAAAAGCCACCAACCATTTAGAAGACCACATTTCAGCATAGATGTAGCATAGATGCTGGGGAAAGACAGCATGGGTGTTTTCATTTAATAGACATGGATGGAAAGGAAATTCAGCATGTAACCAAACTTGTTGTTTAAGGCTCTGAGTCTTTTTTATTGAACTAAAAAAAGGGATGAAACGAGGCATCACAGGATATGTTTCTTCTTCGAGCAACAGCTCTTAAATGAGAGCAGTAGCTGCAGTGTGACATATTGTTTACAGTGTCACAGGGGTCATGATGTCACAATTGCTTGGGATCCAAGGAGCATGTTTCTCTTGGTATGCCGGCTCTTGAATGTAACCAATTGCTGATGCTGTTACAATGGCGATGATGTACAAATTGCTTGGAATGGGCAGTGCAGAAAAGCTACTTTTAAGCATTCAAAACTGACAGTGGTCATTACTGACCGTCCTTTAACAAGTCATCTTCCAATAAAATGTTTCTTTTGAAAACAAAATTACTCTTTGCAATGAAAATGAGGGAATGGGACCTCAGTTGGGAAAAAAAGACTGAATCATTTGATATGATTATATATATATATACGGGGATATGATAGAAACATTTAAATACTTAAAGGGAATCAACAAGATAAAGGAAGAGAGTTTATTTAACCCCTTCAGTACCGGGACGTACCTGGTACTTCCTGGTTTACATTCGCCGGTAGACCGGGACGTACCAGGTACGTCGATGCCGAAAAGCGGTCCCGCGTCGCACTGAACGCCGGGATCGCGAGGGGCTGGCTGCTACTGACCGCTGGGCGACCCCAGCGATCGTGCAGCAGCCAATCGGCGTCACTTTCATGCACGTGATCGCTTTAAAAGCGAATCACATGCATGATTTTGAATATTGGCAGATACAATGTTTGTAAACATTGTATCTGCCTATATTACCCTGTCTCCCTCCTCCTCACTCGTGGTTGTGAGTTGGAGAGAGAAAGAGCACGTTGTTGGAGAGAGTCCTGAGCGTTTTCATTAAAAAAAAAATAAAAAAATAATTTTTATATCATTTTTTCACTCCTGATCAGTGTTCTGATCAGCAGCATTTGACCCTAAGGGGTTAATTCTTTTTTTTTTCTTAAAATTGTGGGTGGGTGGCTGTGGGTGGGTTAGTTAGTGGGAAATGGATTAGTTAGTGGGGAATTGATTAGGTAGGAATTAGGTTAGGCGATTTAGGATTAAGGGTAGGAGAAAAAAAAAAAAAAAAAAAAAAGTATATATATAAAAAAAAAAAAAATATGGGCTAAGTTTTATTCGGTGGAAAGAGGCATATACAATGTGAGCCTCAGACATGACACTGCGTCAGCTCTGCAACTTGACACTGCGTTCAGATTTTGATGTGGGCCAGTTTAGCAGCAGCTCTGATGATGCTGCACCCCCAGTTAAAAGGAGCCGTGTTGCTTCTACTCCTCCTGATCCCTCTGATGAGTGGATCCCTGCAGCTGGCACTTTTCCAGATGTTCCCCCCTTCACTGCCAATTCCGGCATTCATCCGGATGTCGCAGAATATACCCCATGCCAGTTTATGGAGCTGTTCATGGGCAATGAGTTTTGGGAGGCGTTAGTTTACCAGACTAACTTGTACGCTGCCCAGGAATGTAGAAATAAAGCAAACAAGCAAAAGGCATGGACTCCCACTGATGTGTGCGAGTTAAAAACATTCTGGGCACTCACCATGATAATGGGGATAATAAAAAAACCCACTTTTAAGTCGTACTGGAGCACAGACCCCATTATTTCAACCCCAATTTTTCCCAACACCATGAAAAGGGGAAGGTATGCACTCCTCCTCCGCTTTTTACATTTCAATGACAATACCCAGTGCATTCCCAAACATGACCCAACATATGACAGGCTTTTTAAAATTCGCCCCCTTATTTCTCACTTCCAAACTAAATTTGCTGCCGTTTATACCCCCAAGCGAGAAATTAGTATTGATGAGTCCCTAATGAAATTTAAAGGCCGGTTAGGGTTCAAGCAATACATTCCCTCTAAACGCTCCCGGTATGGGGTAAAATTTTATAAATTATGTGAGAGCAGTAGTGGCTACACATATTCCTTCCGGGTTTATGAGGGGAAAGATGCCAAGCTTGACCCACCAGGTTGCCCAGACCATCTGGGCATAAGTTAAAAAATTGTCTGGGACCTTGTTTGCCCCTTACTGAACAAAGGGTACCACTTGTACATGGACAACTATTATACAAGTGTCCCTTTGTTCAAGTTGTTGTTTTGTATGGACACCTTGGCCTGTGGCACCATAAGGCAGAGCAGAATAGGGGTCCCAAAACAGATTAGGGAAACCAAATTAAAAATTGGGGCATCCTTAGCTTTACGCCAACAAGAAATTTTGGCTGTAAAATATAGGGACAAGAAAGATGTGTGCATGTTAAGCACGATTCATGATGATGCCACTGTTCCTGTCCGGGGCAAAACTCAGGTCCGAAGAAAGCCTACCTGCATCAAGGCCTACAATAGGCATATGGGGGGAGTGTATTTGGCTGATCAATTATTGCAGCCATACCTCATAATGAGAAAAACCAATACGTGGTATAAAAAGGTAGCCATTTATATAATGCAGATTGCAACTCATAATGCATTCTTACTTTTTAAAAAAATACACCCTGCCAAAAAAAACACATTTTTATCCTTTCAGTTTTTGTTACTCAAGGAAATCTTCGCTCCAGCAGAACAAGGCCCTTCAGCATCTCTCGTAATTCAGGAAGAACATTTCCCCTTCAAATTTCCTCCTACCTCAAAAAAAATCAAAAACACAAAAACGGTGCAGGGTGTGTTATGCCAAAGGGCACAGGAAGGACACAGTATTTTACTGTTCTGGTTGCCCTGATAAGCCCGGTCTGTGCATTGGCAACTGTTTTAAAGAATTTCATACAGTTGCCAGGTACAAAAAATAATTTAATTGTTTCTTAATCTTAATCTTAATCTTTCTTACAGTTGCCAGTTACAAAAAATTATTTCATTTTTTCTTAATCTTAATCTACTGTTCTTAATCTACTGTTCATAAATATATACTATTTTGGGGTACTTTACAGTGGGAGGCTTCCAAAATGTCCCAAATGGGATATGGGCCCAGTAAACCAATTCCTGAAAACTTGCGCATGTTCCAGTTATGGCCTCATGGCTTCCTCAAAAAATGCATGAACCATGCATGTGAGGCCTTGTTGGAATCATGGGATGTTGGTGAGCGAAATGTGGTGTTTTCTTCCACTGTTGCACTTATGGTGTGCAAGAAATTCAGTGCAACATTGAAGTGTATGCGTTAAAAACGCAATAAAATAATTTCCCTGTGAAGTTTGGCAGACATCAGTGAAGAAATGGCTAGCTGAAAACTGTCAAAACTACCCTAGTTGAACACCTTGACTTGTCTACTGTTCATAAATATATACTTTTATGGGGTACTTTACAGTGGAGGGGCTTCCAAAATGTCCCAAATGGGATATGGGCCCAGTAAACCAATTCCTGAAAACTTGCGCATGTTCCAGTTATGGCCTCATGGCTTCCTCAAAAAATGCACGAACCATGCATGTGAGGCCTTGTTGGAATCATGGGATGTTGGTGAACGAAATGTGGTGTTTTCTTCCACTGTTGCACTTATGGTGTGCAAGAAATTCAGTGCAACATTGAAATGTATGCATTAAAAACACAATAAAATAATTTCCCTGTGAAGTTTGGCAGACATCAGTGAAGAAATGGCTAGCTGAAAACTGTCAAAACTACCCTAGTTGAACACCTTGACTCGTCTACTGTTCATAAATATATACTTTTATGGGGTAATTTACAGTGGGGGGCTTCCAAAATGTCCCAAATGGGATATGGGCCCAGGAAACCAATTTCTGAAAATTCCAAATGTGAAAACGAAAATGCGCATGTTCTAGTTTTGCCCTCATAGCTTCCTCAAAAAATGCATGAACCATGCATGTGAGGCCTTGTTGGAACCGGGGGATGTTGGTGAACACAATTTGGTGTTTTTTTCTGCAGTTGCACATATTCTATACAAAATATAATAAAAAATCTAAAGCAACATTGCAACATATGCAAAAAAAACAAAAAAATATAAAAATACCTCAAAATTTGGCAGCAATTGGCGATAAAATCCCTGTTTGAAAAGTGTCAAAATTACCCTAGTTGTACACCTTGACTTATCTACTGTTCATAAACATATAATTTTAGGGGGATAATCAGTATCTGTGACGACTATTGCAGTTATTAGACTACCATGCCAAATTTGAAAAAAATTACATTTCAAAAACGTGATGCATGCCTTGCAATATTTGCCCTATACTGGTCAAAATAGATAAAAATCCTGGCCATGTTGGGTGGTTTCCAAATCAGGACAAGTTAATGAATATATTTGGGATAATTTTTTCCCATTGGTTCAATGTGTGTACAATTTGTATGTATACAAAACTGTAAAAAAATGCGTTTTTTTCATTTTTTCCCCACTTTTCCCAGTTTTTTTCAAATAAAACAATGTACTACCCAGCTTAATATGGTATCAAATGAAAGCCCTACTTGTGCTGAAAAAAACAATATATGATTTGTGTGGGTGCACCAATTGATAAGAGAGAAATTACAGTTGAAGACAGACATGGCAAAAACACAAAAACGGCTCTGGTCCTTTAGCGACACCCTAGCTTAAAAATCCCGGTCCTGAAGGGGTTAAAATATGTCTCAGGGAAATATGTTGTTTGTTTACAAACTGCACTACTGGCAGTTTGCAAAACATGGTAAGGGTCCCTGGGACGGAGCATCTGGAAGAGCAGGGTGGGCCAGTGCTCCAACAGCACTAATTGCTGTTTTGATCCAGTCCAGAGCCTGCATTCTGGACAGGAGCTCCACAGGTGTGGACTCAGTAGCAACTCACCTGGGATTGATTGATTAATTAGCAGGCAGAGGGTAAAAGGAACTGAGCCTGATACAGAGGGGGAATCCATTGTTATGCCAGCTAGGAGAGCTGATGAACTGAGGAGTGGTTTCTCTCTGAAAAGCCATTTTGATGGTAAAAGGTGAATGATTGGAGCTGTTTTGTCCTACGCAAGTGCTCAAGCAAAGACTGTTATTCTGTGCTGCTGTTTATTCCTGCAAAATAAACGTTGTATCTGAGCTGGATGTGTCCTGGGCTCTTATTGTTGTCTAAGTTCCTTTGCAGGGACATGACATCCATTTTTTGTGTAATTTGCACAATTTGTTTGTTTTGTTTTTGGTCCAGAATTTCATTTCTTGCCCCTCCAGTTTGGATGAAATTTGGAGGGCCATTTATTTCAGAAACAAAATTAGTTTTTACTCCCTCTCTATCACTCTCTCTATCTTGCCTGACAACTGTTTCCCCATCTTCGCTTCTCCTCTTTGCTGCTTCTCTGCTGCTGCATCTCCGCTTCTCCTTCTCCACTGTTCTGCATTCTTCTCTCCTCTTCAAAGTTCCTCCGCAACAGATGCAGCCTCTGTGCGCACTTTAGGGACAACTTTACCCCACATTCATCCAATGTTAATCTGAATGCGTTTTTTGTATTTTTTCAACCTGAGTTTAATTACCTTATCTGAAGTGCCAACCATACTGACATAGTCCCACAAAAAGGGCTGGCTATCCATTGTGGAGGGCTAATTTTCAGGGTCACAAGATCACAGAGTGGTAGGGCTTCCATACTTCATAGTGATCGAAATAAATACTGGTGATGGCTATCCAGAAGGGTTATCCTTATTTTAGAAACTTTAATTTATAATTATGTTAAATCCAAACAATAAAACGATAGAATTCCTAACTATTGAAATATTATGAACTATTAAAAATTCCTAGGGAAAAAAATCCTAGGTTTTTCTTATAGTAGTTCACAGCCTGTAACACTAAAAACTATTCCAGAAGTCATAGGAAATAGACTGTATTAACCACATTCCAACACAAAGATTCTATTTC
Source organism: Spea multiplicata (assembly GCA_009364415.1). NCBI lineage: Eukaryota > Metazoa > Chordata > Amphibia > Anura > Pelobatidae > Spea > Spea multiplicata. The sequence continues at coordinate 56,011,477 of VKOC01000001.1, read as the reverse complement.
TGTTTGTTTCATTGTTCTGCAACGCTGGGAATATGATAAGCCGCAATATAAAAATAATATTGTTTTTGTTTATTCCTCTGACTTACTACCAAAAGTATGCCCGGAGTTATTTTTACCTGTTGAAAACGGAAAGCTAGATACAACTAACAATTACTTTTAACTTCAAAGTATTTCACACCTTAAGCAGGAACTCTTTGTCTAGCACAAAACAAATTCCTAGGTGTACGAATTTATTACTAGATTTAAGTATTTTGTCTACATTTTCATTTATCTTGGCATGGCTTTTACAAATCTTAATGGGTGCCACAAAAATGTGTATTTTTTTTCCCAGTATATCTGGCGAAAGCAGTATGTGTTCCAAAAACGAGGAATTATTTAGAAAAAAAGTGATTTGGAGGTATATTTCAAATAGTTATCACCATAGCAACCAAGGGAATGGTCCTGTTGACTGGACCATTGCATTCGTTGCTACAGTAAAAAGCCCACTCTCCTTGTAACACACCGCACACTTGGTGCTAAATTGTTTGTAGACAACCTAGATCAGGGTTTCAGGCTTAGCACAGCAGCTACCTTGATACAAACTGTTGAAAGTAGACAAGAGTCACATTCTATACATTTTTCCCAACCGAAGATTCCCCATTTCCAGGAAATGTGTAAGACTGGTCCTATACATATAACATCTATCTATCTATCTATCTATCTATCTATCTATCTATTTATCTATCGATCTATCGATCTATCTATCGATCTATCTATCGATCTATCCATTTAAAGTCCATTTGAGCCCCATTTAGCTGTAGTGAGAGACTGAGTTGGGGCATTATCAAACAATATTGTATTATATAGGGAGGTGTTATTTGAAGGGCTACGATTTTATAGTATTCAGATTGGAGTCTATCAGGTCCAGGTGTTTTGGCATTAGCCAGACCAGTGATGGCTAGTTTTACCTTCTCTTCTAAGGGAGCGTTAAGTGTCTGACGCTGACCATTCGTGAATTTCATTACGCTTGCTGATTGTAGTAGATGAATCCTAAATTAAAGTCAATATTTCCAGCTCTGTATCATGCCTGAAAGTGGTCTACAAAAGTTTTTTTTATATCTTTATTTGAAGTCATTGTGGCATTCTCTTTACCTTTAATGCCTACTATTGTGTATTTGGGTTTTTTGGTGGATTTTCTAATCCTGCCAATAGCTTCCCATCTTTTTTAATCCACTTGCTCTTATTGTAATCTAAATGAGAATGCACTTTTTCAAGCCAGTTTCCAGATCGCCAGCTCGTAGGACAGGTGAGAGGTATTAACCAAACAGAAAGCGCATCCCTGGAGCAATTGTGTGCTCCACTTTTAATCCAGCCCAGACATGTCTCCAGTTACATCTGGCGTAAAACTGGCACAGCATTTCACAATAAAAACATCATACCAACAGTGAAACATGATCGTGGTAGTTGTGAAGCTCTGGGGTTGCTTTGTTGCTTCAGGACCTGGGAAACTTCCTATAATTGATGGAGCCATGAATTCTGCTCTCCTGAAGGAGAGTCTCTGCTGTTAAATTATATTGAAAGAGTAACAATCAATTCTTTGTGTAAAGGTAGAGACTAAGCAAAGCTATTTTCTTCTTAATGCTAAGCCGTTGTTCACTTTGTTTCTATACACGGCAACGTTAGCTACAAACATACTGCAAAAATATATAACACGCACTCCACGTGCAGGCGAACTGCAATATTTTCCTTATAAAGAATAGACTTGTGCATGAGGTCCAATATAATTCCGTTAATTTGAAATTCAGGGGCCAAAAACACAATTCTCTCTGTCTCCCAGTCTTGTCTGTGCCCACCTTGTATTTGTCCCACCCTCACCTGCTCACTTACCTTCTCCAGCCGTTTACTTATCTCCACTGATGTCGTGGGAGATGCAAAGACCATGCTGAGAGGCAGCGGGGAGGAGGGGGTGTCAGTATGTGGGACAGTTTTCTGCTGCACACATAGTGCCTGCAATAGAACCTGCTCTAACTTATAATATCCTTGCATGAATGCAGATACTGAAATGGTTGAGATTGACATTTTTTTTTTTAACTTTTTTTCCATCTGGAATTTTGTTACATTTTACTTTGTTTGAATCAGACTGGCTTTCTGATGGAAAACGTAATGGATGCCTCATCTGTGGTGCTACAGTAGCAGCTCAATGTACAAAAGCAATACTCAATCAATACTCTACTCTACATTACTATAATTTCACGAGTCTAACTAACAAACATCACAACGAACCATGGAAAAAACAAAAACAGATGAACCTCTGTAGACATTACTGTTACATACCGTAGTATGCTCTCCAACAGATCATTTCTTCCAAATAACCACCATTGGTTCAGTGCCCATGTCTGTGATATTTCCTTCAGCGCATAATGCTGATTACTCATTAAAATAAGAAGACTTATTGTATATTCTTTCAATGTTTTGCTGGTGAATCAGTATCAGTGATAGGTCTGTGAAGTTTCTTTTAACACATGAAGTTGATTCTTGTTCATTAAAATCACACAAAACCATTCCAAATCTATTTAGCTAAAGTAAACATAACTGGAATGATAATTGTAAAAGAACAGGGGTACGTAGGGATAAGTATGTTCCCTTTTTAGTAGTTGGTGTGCACAGAAATATTATGTTGTGCAAATTATTTTCCTGTTATAAAAGTATGTGCGCACTGCAGGTAAAGTAAATAACCCATGGAAACATAGCATTGCAGGTATAGAGCAACTGCATAACATATAAACCGAGCCTTGCAGGTATAGATCAACTGAAAAATTACATTACAAACTCATCATTTAAAGTATAGATCATAAATAATTCATGGAAACTCTGATTTACAGGCATAAATCACAGGTTACACACCCCAAAGGCCAGCCCTGGCACCCATATTGCCCCCACAGGACTTACCCAGAACCCAGATTGCACCCACAGGACTTGACCGGCACCCAGATTGCACTTAAAAGATTTGCCCTAGCACTAGACTCAGGTCTCTTCTCAGTCTAGGTCAGTCTATTCCCTTTAGGCCCCAAACAGTTACAGTTTAGAATATAAACATATACACTTCCCTTACCAATGCCTTCCCACACATACATACAAACACTTTCAAAACCCAAGTACGCACTCTCTCTCCCCCTTTCTCCTAATTTCTCCCATTTCATTGTTTCTCCCCACTCTGATATAGAGAATAAGAGAAATATGGAAAAAAATGTGAGGTAAAGAGATAGGGCAGGAGAGATAAAGACAACAAAAAGAGTTAAAAAGGGGGAGTGATGAAGAGAAATTGGAGGATACATAATAAGAAGGCACTCAAAGAAAAGGGGAGACATAAAGAGTGATTTCTTATTATGTATCCTCCAATTTCTCTTCATCACTCCCCCTTTTTAACTCTTTTTGTTGTCTTTATCTCTCCTGCCCTATCTCTTTACCTCACATTTTTTTCCATATTTCTCTTATTCTCTATATCTCTCCCATTTCTCGCTGAACCTCTTCTCATTATCTCTCCTCCTCTTTCTATTTATCTCTCCTTTCTATGTTTCCCATTTCACTTTATTGCTGCCCTTTCTTTCCATCTCTTTGTTCTCTTTATCTCCCCACGCTTCTCTTTATCACACCTCCTCTTTCTCTTTACCTCACTATTTCTTTCCCATCTCTATCCTTTCTGTTTATCTCCCCTCCTCTTTCTCTCCCATTTCCTCTTTACCCCTCCCCTTTCTTTTTTATCTACCCCTTTGACCCCTTTTTCTCATTACCTATCCTATCCTATCATCTGTAATACCTATATTGACGTTTGAATAAGTAGAGAAAAGTATGAGGATATGGATGTGTACATCTGCTATACATTGGCATAAAATAAATACACAATTATAATCTAATGTATGTGCATTATACAAAGGGGCAAATGCAAGAATATATTCTCTGGTATTAATTAGTTCTTTAAGTAAAGGATTTTTATCCCCTTTTTGTCCATATGGCAATGGTATCTCCATGGAGTATATGTGGTATTTTTTTTTCTTTTGTGACCTCAACCTCTGCTGCTTTTGGCTTAGAATGAAGGCATTTGTTAAGATGGATATATGAAACTTGGCATAGGTATCTACACTTACAATTCCCCGTGGTTCAGATATCACTCTACATCATCTGTCTGGAGCTGATCCACAATGCACTCTCACTGATTAACATTATATCATTTTACTCTTTAATTTGACTGCAAAAAAGGAATATATATATATATATACATATATATATATAAATATATTTATATGTTGTGTATATATATCATGAACTTATTCTACGAGAACAGGGTCAATTGAAAATTGACATGGAAAAGCCTGTGGGAAACACTAGTGAAATTTACTTCATATTGTTCACCAATGAAGCAATAGTCTACTTTGTGTTACTTTATTTTATTATTGGAAGTTACCATCAGCTAGTGAGAGTAAAATCAAGATAGATTACAAGAAAGAACTAGTAGAATTGTGAGGAAGACATTAACCAACTCTTCAAAAAGCAAAGCAAAATGTGTACAACAGTCAGCTAAATACTTTCTACGAGGGCACAATGTATAAAGTAGGAAATAATAAATAGAAATAATGGTATAGAATTTCTCAATCAATGGGACTCCTAACTCATAGTAATGCACCTACACAAGTGGATCTACTCACATAGAGCTTAGTGGTCAGTGACCAGACGTGACTTGAAATTGCGAGTATTTTCTGCAGGAATGCAAGTGCCTGTGAATTTTGTGAAATTTCAGATAAGGGCATGTCAGTTTAAAGGGAAGGGAGGTCCCGCTGACGTCAGTGGGAGTTCCCCTGACATCAGCGGAAGTTCCCCTGACATCAGCGGAAGTTCCCCTGATGTCAGCAGAACCGCCCCACTGACATCGGCGGGACCGGCCACTGACGTCGGAGGAACTCCCACTGACATGATGCGGGAACTCCCACCGATGTCAGTGGGCAGTCCTGGCCGCGTCCCGCAAGGGAAGGCTCCGGGTAGCCGGAGCTCAGAAGTTCCCAGGTATGGTAATTAGGCTGGTCAGTCTGGGCCAGCATAGTATAACTAGACAGTGCTCCAATTGAGAGCTAGGTTTGTTTCTTTTATGATTTGTATGGGGGTGTTTGCTACAAGCCGGTGTTCCTTTATTGCCCTAGAGTACTGTGCTTAAGATCCCTAACAGCGACATTTATGGCCCTCATACTACAGGGTTTGTCACACCCCACAATACACATGAAAATATATAAAATAAAAGAATGACAATTGTCTCCCTTTTCCACTACCAAATGCTCAGTTGGGTAGGAGTAATTAAATCATCCTGGGCGATATAATCTCAGGGTTTACCCCCTTCACTTTCAAATAGGGTTGCCACCTTTCTTACAAAAAAAATACAGGCCGTGCTAATTTGCATAATTAATTTTATATGCGTGACATCACAGGAAGTAATATAACAGATACGATACGTAAGCGGAGGAAATTTTCTTAAATCACACAAAAAAACAAAAAAATTCAAAGAATAAAATCGCATTATTAGAAATAACACTTATTTATTGAACAAAAACTAATAAATTAAAGGGAACACTAAATATAAGTACATCTGACAACTTCACAAAATGCAAACATTTAAACAGCTCCTATGTGTACACAATTATGTGTAACAGGATGGCTTTAAAATATTATTAAAAGTTATAAAAAAATAGTCAAACATAACACTGAAGATAAATAGTCAAAAAGTGCAAATAGACAGCTACAGAGGCAACAGAGCTGAATAGTACAAACTCAATGTTTGAAAGTATATTTTGCATTTGATTTTGCCACCTTCAATAATTTGTAGGTCATAAAATTCTGGGCAAGAATAAACCAAATTATAACGAATGCAAACAAACAAACAAAAAGTGCACCTACCTTAGTTTTCTATTCTGAATGCAGGCATGAGTAGGGACATATGGCTTTTTCCTCCACAGGCAGCGAGCTTACACAGGCCGGCCGGTCCGCAGATGCTGCCAGACTCCGGGGCCACTTGTGCGCAGGAGAATATATGTAAGATCCTGTGTAACCGATGGCCGTTTTTCAATCTACTGCCATCAGATTAATTCGATTTTTCTTAATTTTTGCTTTCATATCAGAGTTGTTTTACTTTCTTTGAGGAACAAATGAGGATTGATGTCTTTGAAGATCACCTATGGGGAGTGCCAAGGGAATGCCAAAGGAGTGACAAGGGGGTGGATGGTGATTTTATAACCAACCGTGTGGCACCTAAAGAGTACTTGGATGGACCTCATTCCCCTTCCAACTGTGGGACTATGCAGAGATGAAGAGAGGAGAAGTTTCATACTTCTTGTTTAGTTTAAACCACCCTACCCTACTGGGAATAGAATGGAGAGGTGGAGGCATGGTTTGGGGTTCATGTCTCCCATAGGCTAATTTCTCTACTCCATTGAACTTGCAGCCAACTCATATGAACTTGACTCTCCTGCAAACAAGCTAAACATTTTTTGTATGAAGATGCAAGTTGGCTTTACTGAATTTGCAAGTTAGACTTTTATCCAATGTGTGCAAGTTTGCCACTGCTACTCTCATCTTCTGCCGCCTCAAAAGTTGTGTTTGTGGTGTCATCTTGTCTAACCAATTTTCCAGATCCTTGGGGTGAGTAATTGAACATATACTAAAGGTTATGTTATAATGTTTGCATTTAGAGCTCTGAATAAAAATAGAGCTTTCCAGTAACAGAATCTTTAAACAAAATATCCATTTTTGATAAAATTCAGGATATGTTCCAAACCAAGCGTAATTAGTACGAGAAGGATTATCCTCTGCCCAGTGTTTCTGGTAGGGACACAATCCAGAAGGATTGGCAATCTTTACTTGAATAAATCAAAATTACTGTTCCTTATTTGCCACTCTAGGTGTGTGCCAAAATTAAAACTGTTGGATCACTTTATGTTGCAGAGTATACATGTACTGCATTCTGAACAAAATTATAATTATATGTTTTATATATATAAATATATAAATGGGACATTCTGGTGAATTATACACTTTAATTGCGTATGCATTTCTATACTGCAGAGGAAGAATGCGTCTATTTGCCAGTTTTTATTTGCAACCTTAGTAAGATCAAATGAAAAGTTCTGCCGTTCTTATCTGTATGTGACAAAATGCTATTTCACTTTTGAAGAACATCTTTACTCAATGAATCACATTTATGAATATTATCTAGTGTGCATTAGCACTATGTGTACTGGAAACCTGCTGCTTCCCACCTCCATACTTTGTGCCCATCCGTTCTCAACAGCTTATGTTTGCCTGTAAAATGCGGTGACTGAGCTTCTTTGTCTGGGATATGAGCCAAAATTTCATAACATAAAATTATATACAGCTATACTACAGCTAGAAGTAGTTGGAGGATGCTTGAAGGGGAATGCTCTCACAGCTTTTAGCACAATAGGAGAACTGTCATAGCTTTTACCAGGGCATCCATCAGGGGGTAGAACCGGTACTGAGCCTGGCCGCCCTGCTTGGCCTACAGGCTCCTAGCACCAGCTCCTCCCCGGACATACCGCTAAGTCGCAGCTGCGGGCCGTGCTTACTCAGTCCTAGCACTTTGAGGCTGAGCGCCAGAATATGACATCATTTCCCAGCGCTCATACATAGCGTGTGAGGACGTTGAGGGAGTTCTGGCCTCCCCATCCTGAGCCAACATAGGTCCTGTGTAAGTGTAAATAAATATATTTAGTGTGTGTTGCTGTATGTATGTATGTTAGTATGTGTGTTACTAGAGAGGCAGCAATATATGTGTGTATATGCGTATGTATGTGTACTGTTCTGTTATGACAGAGTCAGTATGTATATAAAGTGTTAGTGTGTATATTTTATATATAATATACATCCTGACTCTTACACTGTACATACTGTATATATACACACACACTCTAATATATATATATATATATATATATATATATATATATAATGTATATGTGTGTGTATAGTGTTAGATTCAATGGATGTGTGTTAGTGTATGTTGGATAGTGTGTGCATGTATATAAGAGAGTAGTGTTTGCGTATGCTGTTGTGTGTGTGGTACTGTATGGCATTAGCATGAGTGTGTATATCCGTGTGTAGTGTTAGAGAGTGTATGTATTGGTGTGTGGGGTTAAGATGCCTGTGCATAAGTTAATGGTGTTAGCATGTGTGTTACTGCAAGGTATTAATGTTTGCGAGCATATGAGGTTAGTGTGTGTTTGTTACAGTATGGTGTTAGAGTGTGCAAGTGTATGGTGTTAGCATGAATGTATGTGTGTTAGTATTTGGTATTAGCGTGTGGGTGTCCGAGTATGATCTTATCATGAGTTTGTCAGTGGTGAGGCTAGGGTTAGTGGCACCTGGAAGAGGGTGAGGAGAAAGAGGGGAAATAATGTGTGTGTGCAGTGTTAGAGTGAGTGGGTGTTAAAGCGAGTTTGCGTCTTAGTTTGTATTTGCCGGAGTTAGAGGGGACCTTGAAGAAATACTGCACCCAGGTGCCATCAACCCTATGCTTGCCCCTATTCTTATAATGTGTGCTTATGGGTGGATCTTAAGACAAAGGAATGTGTGGGGCAGAGGGATGGACATTGGGTGGGCTGATGGGAGGGGCATGGGGGCTCAGACATCAAGCTTGTACTGGGCCCCAAGATTTCAGGTGCAGGCCGTGGCTTTTACCATAGCTAAATTTATTCATTATAACTAACTATATTTAGTGTGTTTTTCATTGTCAGTCGGGGTAATTGTTTTGTTTAAAAATGAACCGGATGGAAGCATAGATTGCCCGCAGCCTGTGTCAGAGCTACCGTTATCTGATCATTTCCTATCCTTTCATATCACTTTTCTCTCTTCAGCCACCTTTGCAAAGGATGTCTGAACCAATAATCAACAATCAGGGACCTAACAACAGAGATAGGATAAAGAAAAAAAATAATCATACATAGTTATGATGTCTTAATTCTTGTGAAAGTGGAGCATTTCAGAATCTGGAGACACTAAACAACAACATCAATTAATTATAATATTATAACTATAATAAACAAGTGGTACATAGCTGATTTGGACCGTTGGCTTTGAATATATCTACACAGATACAGAGCTTTAATTAACACAAGGCAAAAAGACAGCTTCCCAACACCAGTCAACCGCAAGGGCCTTTCCCCTGCAGCCTCTTTGCCCAGGGTTTGTCTTTTGATCACCTAGGGACCCCCAGGTTGATATGGAGTTATCGCAGCTAGACATACTGCAGACAAAACTGAGGAGCATATTTACCAATTCCCCTCACCTCAGCTTTTGCTTAGAGGTTGGTAAGCCAGCCAATACATGTTACAGCCGATACAATGTTTTCACACTCTTCACAAGCCAGGCCGAACGTCTGTGTAGATAAATAGTAGACATATAGATAGGAGTGATGATGACACCTATCAACTATTTATCATTGTAGAAAATCATACATTTTTTATTAGACAAACATTCTATTTTAAGTACAACAGAGAGTATGGAACCTCCCTTTATCAATTCAAAAGCAATAGTAACCTCAAAGCATCCAAGTCAGACATGGGCTACAGTCATTTCCCACATCAATATCATGTTAAAAATACTTTAAAGAAATATTAAAATCAACACCCCATGTTCAGTTGAAAATGCGTTTTCCTGCTACTGTTCTTAATGATGTTAATGTTGTTGACATCTCTTGACATATGATTACTTTTAACAAGCTTGCTAGCTACCCTTTAAGCTGCGTTCATGGACACTTGGTAATAAGGAGGAAACGATCATTTATGATCCTATATTTCCTAAAAGCTCTTATCAACCCAGGAATTCTGGCAGTGCCAAGAAAAACATTAGTTCCTGACACATTCCTGGGACTTCCTATGTAAGCAACCATAAATATGTTGCAGAAGAAAAGAGAGTTCAGGGAAGCCACAGAGGAAACAGAGCAAAACCAAAAATAAGAAGCAGAAATAGAAAGCTAAAAATAGACAACACCAATCAAGTCTGTCCCAGGTTCCTCTATATTGTCCCCCGGTTCGCGTCAATTCTATGCAACCTATCCCAAAATATTCAATTTTAAATCTACTTCATGTAATATACATAGTTTACATATTATTAAATCATAAACTTTTTACTAGATTATAGATAGGTCAGTAGATCCCATTCTGTATTAATTATGTGAAAAACATCATTTTGGGAGGAACTATAGAAAAACAGATGGCCTACGTCCTACTAAGTTGTAGACATACAGTCCTATTGTTAGAGCAGTTAGTAAATCATCCCCTCCCGCTAGTGAGGTCTAATAAAGGTCTACAGAAAAAAAGAATTACAGTGTATTTGGCATTTCACCTTGCCAAGATATGACATGAAAGGGAAATTATGACGGTCTAAAATATAAGGAATGGGATTATATCATCAAGAGGATAACGTGTAAAGGGTTATTCTAGACAGTCTAACATCTGACACCTAAAATGGTCCATAAAATTAAAAAATACTTAAATAAAATCTTTCATTTTTATAGGTTGCAACAGGATTTCAATGTAAAATGAGGCTTCGTGATTTTAGAATGTAGACAATGGGGATTAATTATAAAGAACAATTCTGAAAAAACAATGTTAAATTAAAAATGGCTTTTATTTTCATTGTAACCAATGGAATGATCTACGGAATATTGAACAATATGCAGGGATAGGCAAAGTATCTGCCACCTTGTGGAAGTAGTTTGTGCCTATGGGGCAGTTCTTGAAATGTCCACCACAGTGTCTGTTAGTTTTTACCCCCGATGAAAGCACCAGTTTTAAAACTATCAGCCAGAACTGCTCTTTATAAGCAAGCCCCTCTGTGACATTTTCTGTTTATAAAACTCTTTTCTGCCCGCAGCATTTTGTACTCTGATGTTCAGATGTTCAGAACAGGCTGTGCTGGCACCATAATTATCTTCCAAAACCTGTGTTCTGCACAGTATTATACATTTTCTGTATGCCAAAATCATTTAGATAACGCCAGATACACTGGCCATATTCTGTGCTCTAGTTGTGTACGTTAAAATGAAAGGCTTATTGTCGAAACTAAAGCATTGCTGTTGAACCCTCCATATATTAGAGGACAAAATATTAGAAAAGGTATATTTCTAAAGTGCAAAGACAGTACCATATACGCTGAATAAAACTGCTTAGGGACCCCATTTCATTGTGGGACCTCCAGAAGTGAGCCTAGGGTTACTGATGCCGAGCCTCAAGATTTATTTGGTGCCACTCCATACATTGGCAATGTTAAAATATTGAGCCTGCTTTCATAACATTACCTAAAATAGCTTGAGACTGTTGTACTTCTGGCCTGGGGCGCAAGTAAATCCAAGTGGCCCCTGACCCCTCCTTAATTTACACACATATTAACAAACTGGCTCTAATACACTCTAAGACCATACGCTAACACACAACACACGCTAACATCATACACGTACACACATTTACATCATACAATAACATGCCTACTCTAAACACTATACACTAATTCAGTTGTGAGAAAACCCCTTTGTTAGTACTTAGAATGTCACAGTTATACAAATAACCAGACACACACTGTATTGCTTGGGAGGTTATCCAAAACTATTAAATATACTGTATATTATAGATATGGGTAGAAAAGTATTTGAATGTGTCTTGCCTGCTGCCGCATCAGTGTGCATTCAGTTTTCCACCTTTAGTTTAGGGTTAGGACTTACCTGATGTGAGGACTGTGACATGATGGCAAGCTTACACTGGGGTCATGACGCCATGTTCAAATAATTATTGACCATCTGTATTCTACATTTTGTTAAGGAGGTTTTTTTTCTTAAAACTATGGAAAAAATAATATTCGGGAGATATAATCTTTAATTATGGGGGACAGCTTATTGATCCAGGAGAAATCTGACTGCGATTTTGGGGGCCAAAAGGGATTTTTTTCCCTGGTTAGTGCAAAATTGGAAAAAGCCAAACTGGGGGGGGGGGGTTTGCCTTCTTTTGGATCAACAGCAACAAATTAACAGATATAGGAAAGGCTGAACTTGATGGACGCATGTCTTTTTTCAGCCTATATAACTATGTAACTATGGGCCGTTTTGATAGATGGCGCGTGGCACAGACGATGCAGTGTGTGTGCTAGGCAATTATTACTAATATGCTACGAGAAAGCCATATTATTCCATTTTGTATTTGGCAATCCTATTCTTATGATGAGAATATTTGGATTTCTTCATAGTTTAGTTTGCCAGGTTAATTTGTTTATAAGTTTGCTCTTTGACATATGATTTGTTCCTAGAGCACTTTCATTGAGGATTAGCTCAGTGCATATTGTTGTTTAAGTGGTAAAAATAACCTATTCCTGTCTGAAGTCTTTTTAAAGAAAGACACTTGAGCACAAACCCCCATGCCAGACGGAAACTCGCTGTCAGATGCGGAGAATGACAATCTGTTAAGTAACTTCTTCCCAATTGGTAAAATCCTGTTTTTTGCAGACACAACAAAAAACAGGAAATATTTACTGGCCTTGCAGGTGTCAGGAAATATCCTTAAAACAATCTGGTGACCTCAACAGCTTGATATGGTATGCAGAGGAGATGCAGGTGCTAATAATGCTTCCTTATAGTGTGTTCTTTGGCTGCAGGGAGACAATTTGTTGTCGTTTAACATTTTATATGTTTTGTTTTGTCAGAATGGAAAAGAAAATGTTGCTTCTGCATATTTTAGTCTATTAACAGCTTGTTGTTTTTCAATGTGCCTTCATAAATTAATCTGCTTGGATTAGGGGCATAACTAGAAACCACAGGGCCCTGGTGCGAAAATTGTCCTGGGCCCCCAAAATATGCCATCATTGCCACCAAACAACTTGTCTGTGCCTTCTCCGCTCATTGCCCCCCTTCCAACATACACTCGGGCAAATATCAGAAATTGCACACACTTACTCATACTCACTAACATATGCATTTGCACACACACACAATTACACATGCATGCTCATACACACAGTTATACATCCATGCTCACACACACAACTACACATCCATGCTAATAATCATACATACATACAAACAAACATCCCCTCCGCTTACCCCTCAATGCTCCTGCAGCTTCTCTCCTCGATTTCACCTCGGGTCGCATGACATCACATGACCTCGATACACTCCTGTCTTCCCGTGCCTGTTCGAAATAGTTTAGTAAGGGCCCCTCTGACCTCGATCAGTACAGTCCAGGTCAGTAGGGCCTTTTCTAAACTAGTTTGAACCAGCAAAAGGAAACACGAACAAGGGGCCCCTGTAGTTACGCCAGTGCTTTGGATGGATACCAATAGTTTTGTATGTGAAATAATTATCCCATCTTATTTATTATGCCTGTCCCAATCAATTTGGTCTCCCTACCTGATGCTCATACAGTGATCGATTTTTCGTGTTTGATTAGCTGCAGGGTGTCATACTGAAGATGATCCCTTTCAATATCTTATCACTTGGTCCAAGGACTGTATCAGCATCAGAGCATAACCAACAATGATGGCTCCTATTGACCCGTATGATCTTCCAACCAATGTGAAATACTGTATAATGCAATATTATTATATATTTATAATTTGCTTTGACGGGGTCCAGTACTCTGACTGAGTAGCTCCGCCGCTTTAATGAAGGAGTTTAGGTGTTTCAGTTACACCTATTGTTAACACAAAGACGGCCAAACATTTTCACTACATGGGTCATACTGAAGTGACTTTTTAAACGTCATAGGATGCCACAATCAATTTGTGAAATTTCTGTCATGCTAGATCAACCCCAGTCGACTGGAAGTGCTATTATTGTAAAGTGGAAACAAGAAGTAACAACAGCTCAGTCACAAAGTGGTAGACAAGACACACTCACAGAGAGGGGCAGCCGAGAGAGTTCCAAACTTCTTCTGGAAGCAACATCCTCGGGAGCTTCATGAAATGCGTTTGCATTGCCAAGCAGCTGCACATAAGTTGAAGATCACTTTGTGCAATGCCACGTGTTGACTGCAGTGGTGTAAAGCACACCGTCACAGGAAACAGTTGAAAGTTTTTTCTACAGTGATGAACCGCACCTCGTTATCTGGAGGTCTGGTGGAATGCATTTTGCATACTGTAATGATTGGTGTTGGAGGGATTTGGTTAGGCCCCTTAGTTGCATTGAATGGTAATATTAATGCTACAGCACACCAAGACATTGGACATGACTGTGCCCCAGTGCATAAAGCAAGGTCCATAAAGACATGGTTGGATGGGTTTGGTGTGGAAGAACTCAAGTGTCCTTCACAGAGCTCTGAACATGAACCCCATTCAAAATCTTTGGAACTGGAACGGAGATTGCAAGCCAGGCCTTCTCGTCCAACATCGACCTCACAAATGCTCTAATGGAAGAATGGGCAAAAATTCTGGCAGAAGCACTTCAAAATCTTGTAGAAAGCTTTCCCAGAAGAGTGGTGGCTGTTAAATCTGCAAAAGGGGTGAGGGGAAACTCTATATTAATGCCCATGGGATGTCCAATAAGCTCGCTCATATAGGTGTGATGGTCAGCTGTCCATACTTTGGGTCATATAGTTTATAATTACAAAACACAGCTTTAGGCTCATCAGTTGTCAGAACCAAAACTATCTTGTAAAACTTCTAAAATTATGGGAATAGTCAACTTCTGTATGACATCAGTGGATAACAAAAGATTTACAAAAATAACACCCAGCTCTGATTTAAAATGGTTGCTCAATAATTCAGAAATAAAGCAAATGTTGGCTATTTACTTACTTTCCAAATAGACATGCAATACAAATAGATTCTATGATTATTGCAGTTTGCACACCCAAGTTTATGCAACAGCTTATAGATATAGCTACATTTACACGTTAGATGGTCCATTTGTCTCAAAGCTACAATGAAATGTTTAAGTATACAACAGGATGATAGGCGAGTACACAGTGGGTGATAGAATGAAATTAGTTTTTTCAGTTGCACTATAAACCGTAAATTTAATTTGAAGAATTACAATTGAAGGGAGACATCGTAAATTCATTCACGTTGCCTTTTTCTTCAGATGTAAAACAGAGAGAATTCTGTAGGCTGTGTTTTAGACTGATGTCTACATCAAGCAAGAGAAGTGTTTGGCACATGCTACTGGGAACCACACTCCAAGCATTGTACAACGAGTTAATGATTAAAACATTGAGTTTTGGACTTAGTGGAAGTCAGGTGACTGTTGTACTTTACAACCATTTGTATGTTGATAGAGGTTTTCTTAGATTTCTCCTGAATGTAAATACTTATGTATAAATGAACACATTCAGCACCTTTCACTGGTTTTTGGTCCGGTACAAAAGCACCAAAAACACAAATTGTATACTGAAAGGGGACTGCTTATCAAGATAGAACAAATATATTGACCTGCAAGTTTATTTGTTAACAAATATACTTGCAGGTCAATGTTTTGACAGCATAATTTTTATGAAAATGCTATAGTATATTTACTCATTGATTGCTGGTGATGCAATCTTTCGCTCTGGATCAGACACCTCTGTGTTGCCTAAAATTATCACATATATTATTCCATTCTGTAGCAATGTAACCTTGAAAGGAGGAGGTAAAATGCTGTAAACAAAGTGCTGATCTAAAACATACCAAAGCTGGGTACAATGGCTACCTACTTGTCCAAGTTTGAAATCTTGAAGGGTAAAGGGAAGAAGTGTAACATTATGAGACATGAGTGGGTTCAGTTGTTCAGTAAATAGGAAGCACTAATAGAAATGAGGAAGTTTGTGTTGAGATGAAAGCAGGAGGTGGAGGAAAAGTAGAGCAGTAAAGTCAAACTTGTAAAAACGTTCCCACAGATACAGCATAGGAGGAGACGTGCAGGATGGAAGAGAGGATTCCACAAATATTGTAGATAAGGTTTCTAAGTCATATATATGAAAGGTAATATGTTATAAGTATCATAAGCTATTTTTAGGAAGACCAAAAATTAACAAAATTAACAAAAGTATATATATAAATTTATCTGAAATTGTTTATCATTGTCTTACATAAAAAATAGTTGTTTTATTATTCATTGGTAAAGATGTCATATTTTGCTTTAAAAAAGTAAAGACGAGTTGTTTAATTTAAGGAATTTCACTGTGTTTAAATAGCATGTTGATGTTTTCATGAAGCACTTGTCTTAGAGACCACTGTCACACATCTGTTTTATACTATTGTGAAACCGAACTATGTACCCAGCAAAAATAAAACAGAAAAATATAAACTTTAATGAGGAGTCTTTATTCCAGAAATTATATTTATAATATTATGTACAATTCATAGACCAGGCATCTTTGCACAGATGTTAAAATAGAAAAACAAAGTATACTCACTATAAGCAACAATTTGTACTCTTTGTGTAGTTTTTTTAATGGGAAAATAGATTAAAGGGAAAAGACAAAAGTATTAGTAGTCTGAACTAGCTAATATCACAATATTAAATTATTATTTGCCTGTTCCCTATCCCTAAAGATTACATTAAACTAGGTGCATATATATTCCATTATTATGGCCAGTATAGTTATACAAATGTATTTTTATTATTACTTGTGGTCAGGCAAATAACTAGTATCAGCTGAAAGCTGGATTTTTATTACGAATGCATATATTTTCATCTTTGAACTATTGAGAAATCACTTTAAATATTAATCTAAAAATAATGGAATTTAAGGTTTGGGGTTTTTTTAAATGTCATCATCATAGGCAAGTTTGATGCAAAGAAAATTTCAATATGCTTCATTTGTTTCTCTTCAGTTTTTGATCAAATTAGTCTTGGTCTATTTGTGAAATGCTAACAAAAAACCTTCAGATTTATTTACATCAATAAAATTACAAACACTTCAAGAGCTGATAGACACACAAATTAAAGCTTTTAGTTATTAAATACACAAGACCTGCAAAAGTTATGCTGGATAAATGAAAATTCTTTGAAATTGATCCAAAATAAATTTATATTACTATACAATTACAAAATATTGAAAAAAAACATTACATCATGGAACAAATTTGTACAAGTGGCTTTTTTTGCACTAACTCCGAAGTCATCAACGTTTTCTCACAAATTATAAATTAAAAAGATACCGGCGTCTTCAAAGTTTTTTTATACATCCAGATTGTTCTACGGGTTTCCTTTTGCAATATTTGTCAACGTTTTAAATCAAATTGAATGTCCTTTGATTGGTTTTCAGCGTGGATTCAACCATTTTATTTCCGGTGAACGAACAGATTTCTCTTTTAACAATTCTTCTTTTAAGTTGTTCCCATCACCAGATGACATTTCTGTATCTAAAAAAAAAATGCGTTATCATTTTTGCATCAAGATAAAAGAATATAATTTTACTGAAGAACGACACCTGATAATTCAGGAGATAATTAATTTATCAGTTAATCCCTTATTTTGTTAAAATACTCTTGTCTAGTATAACTTCCACGGAGAGACATCAGAGGAGTGAACACATTTCTGCCAGAGACAATCATTTTTTAAAATAATATAAAATATTTTATCAACATTTACCTCTAACATAAAAGTTTTGCACCTCAATCCTGAAGGTACAACCTTCAAGGAATGTAGTTTACTTTAAGTTTGAAATTACTAGACATCCCAATATAAAAAGAAGAAAAATACCTGAATGGGAAACCCGTCTCAGTTTGTTTCCTGACTTTCCTCCAGTGAGCTGGAAAAATGGAAATTTCAAGCATTTGCCTGTCACCCTGTCACATATTCCAGAAGGACAATTACAGCTCTTTCGACACTCCATGCCATAGGTACCATATGGACATTCTGCAAAACAGTAATAAAGTAAAGGAAGTTTTATTTATTTTGTGTTTTTCACGCAGGTCCTTCCATACATTATTACAGTTTGGTATTCATTCTTCTGGCACAAGTAGGGTGGGGGATGGCGTGAGGGCAAAGTCACACTCAACAAGTTTATTAATTATGTGAGACCCTATATATGTAATCACCTCGTTGTCAGACGGCCTTAATCTCCAATGCATTAACCCTTTTACAGCAGGTTAAAAATTGGTCCTTTGCTTATTACCCTGCTGCTGGAAAAAAGTCAAATAAAGCTGGAATACTGATGATTTGGCAAATTAGTGTGATACTACTCCACTAAATTCACCTTGTGCACTCACATGAGATCTGAGAACTAAAGAGATTCGTCCACCTAGCCCCTCCAACTATAATTGCGCTTGTGGCATAAATGAAAACCTTCTTTAACAATGGTTAAAATTCATTATTAGCATATGCACATACATAGATTATACAAATACAAGCCAATTAAACCCTGATATACTACTTATAGTGTAATGACACAACTACCCCCTAAAATCACCACATTCACAAAGAAGGGGACCTAGCACCCTGCAGCTACTGCAACTAAGTTAGCCTCCTCAAGACCACCATCTCCCACACCGTAACATGTATCTCAGGACCCCTCTGATGGGCCTGGTAACACATTATGTTTATTTAATGCCAGGAGATTCTGTAGCTCTCTTCAAATATTGGGACAGCCATAATTAACAGTAACAGTAACATTGACAGCATACAAACTGACAATAAGATTTACGTAGAAACACACTAAAAAGAGAATTTGTGAATTTACAATCTAATAAAAAGTTGAATTGCATGAACCAGGTTGGTAAACATGTTGGCATGTGGTGTAAATCCTAAGTAGGATTAAACCAGTAGCTTAGACTGTTAATACAGCCCTGTGGATGATGTTACCCCTTGCCCACCCATCTACCAAGCACCCAGTAGCCCACCGTACAAGTTTTAACCTGATCGCTGTGGAATGACACTGCATGGTCCTATCATGGCGGCCTTTCGTTAATGCGTAATGACTGCCAGTTGTGGCTCAGCCAACAGATAGATTTAGGTCAGTGTGTTCTTGCAGCTTCAGATAACTCGGAATGAAAGCCAAAATGAGTCAAACTCAAAATATTAGTGACACAATAGAAATATAATTTGTGGTGAGCTCTTTTGAGTAATTAAAAAACGATCTTGTGTTTAATGCCCCCCAGTTAATAGTAAATAAAATAGTTATTTCAAGGCAAGTTCCAGATAATAAAATGTGTTCTAGCATCTGCACAGGAAGAAATGCTTTTTTTAATTAAAAAAAATGTTCCCCAAGGTATGAATAAGCAAAACGTGATTTATGTGAAACGTGCTTCTTGAATGTGATACATTTCTATGGTTTGGTAGAAGCTGAAGGTTGGACTCAAACAGAAATATGGTAATAATTAAAGAGATAGAATTTCTGGAACAATACAGAATTACTGGGAAAGTTCAACAAAAAAACTTTGTATTCCAAATGAAACCCAGAGTCCTTTTGAAATCACTCTAATGTAACTTCATACAATATATATATATATATATATATATATATATATTGTATGATACTACCACTGCCTTTGCTCTCATTGTGGTGAAGCATAGATATATGGGGACTGTCCACCTGCAACCAAGCCTCCCACCATAAGCTGAGCTCTTTCGTTTAAAACCAATGGGATGACACACTGAGTTACCCAAGTCTGTCTTATTATATATATAAGTTTTGTGATATTGCTTCCATATTTTAATGCAAAGCTCATGAAGCATGGAAGGTTGGTTTCATCCTCTGAGTGCTAGATGGCTGAAGAACTCAAGCAAAGGCTGAAATCTTTATCTGCTTTCCCCCACCAAAATGAATTTGTGTATCTTTAGGAAACATGGAAATACAGGTTACAAGGAAAAAAAACATACCAACTGGCACAACCAGTGAGTTTCCTATCCTATGTGCTACCAAAAAATCACCACATCACATGCGTGATTTCATTTGGTTTGCCCTACCACTTCTACTAAGGCTGTTCCAGGTATCAGTAACCCATTACGGAAACTAGTACCATGCCACATTACTACACAGTCTGATGCTGTAATTGTGCTCCTCCTTATTTTTTATAAATAATATCCTGGCTTTTTAATACATCCATGGATGTATTTTAAGGATCTAACCGCATCTCATTTCTCTAAGATACTGATATCAGCTTGTGTCACAAATTCAGGCATGAACCAGATCTTCATTCATTTACATTAATTATACAACTCATATTGCTTTTGTAACATTCAATATAAACATGTATTATTGTGTCTTCTTTAGAAATGGTGAGTATAGGCACAGCTTTACTTATTGGGGTAATTGTGAATACTGGTACAGCACGATATCAGAGAGAAATGCTGCTTAGCTACTCATTCCGCAGCAATTTCTCGGCAGCTTGTCTACCAAAAGCATGCAGTAAGTGTGCCTGACCAGGGCTATCCCTAGGATTTCTTGCCCCCTGGGCAATCTATATCTATGGTGCTCCCCTCCTGCAAACATTTGCTACAAATATGGGAAAGAGGCAAGTCTGACCATATGGTTTTCATGTATAGTAGGTATGGCACAACGCATGCACATCACAAGGGCGCCAGCAAAGCCGGGGGTCCTAGAAGCATAACACGGTGCTTCTAATTTAAAAGCTGCAGTGTTTACAAGTGTGTAAAATCTTTTTGTCCATTTCCCCAGACAGCCACTATAAAGGAACTCATTTTCAGCTTATGAGCTCTCATCTGATTTTGCTATTGTTAAAACAGATGTTAAACAAGTGCCTATTCTTCCCACTCCGGCCATCAGAACGGAGAAATTCAAAACGCATCGAGAAGCTATATCTCTATATTCATTTATCAAATATTGATTTATGTTTATTCATTTTACATGTTTTAAAATATTTTAAATATTTTCTGAAATAAGCTTCTAAAAATAAATAGGACACCGCAACCATAACGTCCCACAACTCTTTTATAAATTATTATATTTTACTCTATTATTATTCTGGGGTATTAATTGAAACTGGGATACTTTTATTGCTTTTACTTATAATCTTAATCAGAGAATATAAAGATCAATATTCTGTAGTATGCATGTGTATATATATATATATATGTGTGTGTAAAACATATGATGTGATTTAAGATGTATTATGTTTACTTGTTAATCTCCAATGAATACAGGTGGAATTTTTTAACGTGAAAAAAATCAACTAGTTGTACATAGACTGCAACCTCAAGTCTAAAAACTCAAGTCAGTAATAATTCTTATTCTTGATGTGCTATGAAATGATACATTATGGACAGGGAGCATATGACTCCACACAGACTGTATATCCATCCTTATTTCAGAAACAAGTATGTTAAATTAAAGATGTTGAGAATCTGAGAGTTTCTGTGTGTCTTTGGCACTGCATATATGATGTGTTTTACACATATGTAAAATATATATATATTTTACATATTACTTATATTGGTCCAAGAAGAATTCATTTGGGCTGATACTATTGCAAATGCTTGTTAATGTTCATATCATTTGATTTTAAATACACCAACTGTTTTATTTGATAATATTATAAATGTAAGTAAATGTATAATTTAAAATTAAATGGTCTAAATCCTCTATACCTCTAGTATAAAAATATTTAGAATTTGGTTGCTCGGAATTTGGTTTCAAGCGGGTCAAGTCTATGTATAGAATAACATAATATGTATGTCTTGAGGGAAAGAAGAGAGGGGGGTAGATGTGATGGTAACATTGAAATACTCAAAGGGAGTTAACAAAGTACAGGAGGGACGTTTATTTCAAAGGAGGAGAAATGTTAGAACAAGAGGTCATAATCTGAAACTGCAGGGTCAGAGGCTTACATGGAATATAGAGGCTAATAGAGATTGAATTGAAACATACATGAGATAGGCATAAAGCTTTCCTTATTCTAAGACAAACTCAAGGACCTATTAAGATTTGAGTCCTTACATCAGGACAAAATGGGCAGACTGGATGGCCAAATGGTTCTTATCTGCCGTCAAATTCTATGATTCTACATCTGAAAAGCTAGCGGTACTTTTTAGTCATGCAAAAAAACATTTTTACCTTTGCAAATCCCAAATTCATCTCCAAAATCATCCTCTTCTGTAAAGAACTGGCACTTTAAACCAGGCCCACATTTAACGCCATCCATCCCAGAAACTGTACGGTAACAGGTTTCGCCAACGGCTGCGGCGCAGACTCTGCAGCACCCACAGTCATCCAGCACCGTCCTCTTGCAGCGCGTGGTGCTCTTACACTCATTACTGTCGCAGCGTTCAGGGCAGTCCACCGCATACCGTGCATTCCAGGCACTGCCAAGGGGCATATTAATCAAAAGAGTGGCAACGACGATCCAGCACTTCATCTCCCCCGGTAAGAAGCAAAAACTGCACACTACTGTCCAGGCACAGGGCTTCACTCGCAGCTGATTACACAAACGAATCCAAAGTAGTAGCTGAGCATCCACCTACAAATTTCGGAGCTTTATACATTGTCTTCCCACATGCTTGTCAATCATCAGCTTCCTCAATCCGGCAGTGCTGACCTACTGCCAGCCTCCCTCTGTTTTATTTCATAGAATCCAGGATGGAGGTTGGATTAGCAGGCTTCTGCCATTCAGGAACTGAAATGACTGAGCTGATGTCATTTGTTATGTTTAGAATACTTGTTTTTTTGCATGAGCACCAAAAGAAAAACAAAAATCACCCCATCTGAAATGCTCAAGGATTTTGGTGAGACAATAAATTAGGAGGAATAAACAGTGCTAACAATGTGACTGTCACAGAACCAGCAGTTCGAAATAAATAAGCTGTGACATCTATTTTAGGGGTAAGGAAGCAGCAGCTTCAATGCTTTAAAGAAGACCTTCAGCCGTTACTAATATGGGTGTATTTCATTGCCTGTAACTCATTGCGTGTATTCATTTTGGGTCAAAAATAATATTTTTTCTTCTTTCTGTACATGCATAGAGCACACAGTAGCACATCAACTTCATCAGTTTCATGGGGAGTGGAGCTACATGGAGTTGCAAGCTGAGCTCTCATATTGTAACATCAATAGAATTAAATGCATAGACAAATTCAGATCTGTGTGCAATATAATGCAACAGGTTTCATGAAACACAACCGCCAGTGTGCATTTTACTTATGGCAAGGACTATTTATTTAATCATAGAAAGAGGAAATGTGGGTGTGGGTTACACCTTGGCATGTCATGGTGGAGCTGCCGGTAAGCACGTGAGGAGCACCATGGACCTTCATTGTTTTGTTTTTAACCTATCTTCGGCTCTTTTTGGCTGGCAGATGATGAAAAGTACATTTTATAATACCATCCAGTTTGAGTGGGCCTCTTATTTTTATTTTCACACTTGTCCTCATGAAATGCATATTTTCTCTTTGTGTGCACGTGCCTGGCTTTTTAGTATATAGTGTTTTATTTTTTGTATGTTTTCTTAAGGTTACAGTGTCAAATGGAACATTTATCCAGACGCAGGTCACACAAATGCCACAGTGGAACTTGGTTCTGGAAGATTAGGGTTTTTGGTGGGGAAAGGGTGGTACCTGTTGGTCTCTGTCTTTCCTTGAAGGCTTCAGTGGTCCTCTGATACCACTAATGATCTTCCCCCTACCCCTGCTGAATTCAGCCAACGGGGGGGAAGGAAGGGATGGCTGAGTGTTACCTCAGGGAATTGCAGGTTCCAGTTTTCACCATATCTCTTGGGCACCCCCCCATTTTTTAACTGTGAGAAAGTGGAGCACTAGCACTTTTTATTTCAAGATAAATCCCTATAATTAACTTTTTGTATAAAAAAAATATTCATTAGTTTGTAATACAGCAAATATATAGGCGTTTTCAATGGATAACTTTCGTTCAATGTTTGCATTGGGCCATTATAAGTATTTCTGAATCATGGTTTGACCCCTTAATGACAAACATGACTTACATGTACGGGCTCAAAATGCATTATTTTCAATGGGTTTAGGCACCTCCTAAAGGTCCTTAGGGGGTTAAAAAGTACTTCCATAGAGTAGCTTTGTACTTTTGTAATGTTTGAAACATATAATTAGTAATACCTTATAGGAAGATGGTGTATTTAAGATGTACAGTTCACATTAATCTTATTTTTTCATAAAAAAGGCTCATTAAAAGGTATCATTAACTGTTTATTTTTTTTTTCTTATAATTTGCCACTTGAATGACAGGTAGGCTAAGTTAACCCATTGCCAGAAAAGCTACTACGGTATTGCAATTCATTATGAGAGAATAAAAACCGTTTTAAGCCTTCTACATCAGTTCATATTGAATCAATTTGGACTTGCAGACTTATTTATTCGTCTTGTACTTGCTTTACATGTTTTGAACAATGAAAGCTTAGAACGTTATATAAAATGTTGATTTGTTTTTTTCCTATACTTTTCAAGTTGTAAGCTGATGTAAGTACCAGACTTTTAATTTCTGTACTAAATCATCACCAAATCAAATTTTACAGAAATGAATTCCTTTCTTTTTGAATTTCCGTCTGAACCCATGCATCATACAATGGAAAGATGTTAGGGTTTTTTAGTTACCTGCTTTTTGGAGGATTTAAAATGTCCAATGTGTTTTCAGACCAAATGAATGACCCGGCTCCTGAAAATTTTAACTATAGCTTCATAAATTAATTAAATGTTTTAAGCCCCATCTTTTAATTCCAACTACAATTATTTGTGTCTGTCGCACTCAGAATAAGCTCTACATTAATTTGGTGGTGCTATATAAAACACTAATAATACTAATAATAATAAGCCAAATAAAAGTGGGTAAGGAACAATTTATAAACACACACAATAACAAACTGGTGCAAAGGAGAAGAGGGCCCTGATCTTGCGAGCTTACAATCTAGTCGGTGGTTGAGGGGAGTGGGACAATAGGAGAGTTCTATGCTTTTAGACCGCCATAAATCGGCATGAATGTATTTTATTTTGCAAGCTGTGCTTGAATGTTTGGTTTGTCGCTTACCATAAGTATACAGAATCTTTAGCTTTTTATGTGAAACAAAAATAGTTTGTAAATGGTTTCATCTGATTGTGATGTTCAGGCCCCATCATGAGGCTATAGAGTAGTATTACACAAAAAGATGAGCGGGGAAAATCGCAGGTTATGGTGAAGCCTCTAATATGATGTAATCAAAATGTAATCAATGATTCACAATGTATTTTGTAGAATAAACAAGATATGATGGCAATCAATGAGATTCCATTTGAAGACACAAGGCAAATGAAGATTAATGTTAGTGTGACTGATGAACATTTGGAAATGGAGTTCATGTAATTGTAATTGTAGATGTTAACTGGTAAATTGAATGTCTTTAATGAAAATTGCAATGGTTATTAGTGGAACTAGCAGATCCAAGCCAATATATTATTACAGTAGACTTACAGATGATCGCAAACTCTGCCTTGGTAAATTTGGCAGATGATGTAATTGTTTGCAGAACATCAACTATCACTCATATAAAAGCCAAGCAGTTTTTACACATTAGAGGCCAATAGCCAACAAAAGCGTTGAGTGCCAGGTGAAAATAAAGACATTATATACGTTAAATAGGGTACTTTCCATTTAGGATGGCATTGTTCCATCATGGTACTTAAGGGTTAATCTTCAACTATGTATGCAAAAGAAATAGATGGACTCTTGGCTTATAGAGGAGCAATTCCACTCTCCTAGGTTGGTGTAAATGCCTTCCCGGATAATGTTGTAGAGGCACACAGGTATATTAAAGAAACAGAGAGAGGGGGAACAGATAAAAAATTTATTTAATAGTATCAAATAAATGCAATAATCTCCACTTATATGAATATGTAGTCTCACAGTCTTCGGAGTCAAATAGTACCACGATGCGGGAAAAAGGAAACTCACTTGTTGTCATGCGCTTATTCACATCACCTGTTTATCTTTTATAATACCAACAATTAGTGTTTGCAAATGAATACTTACTTTACACGAATTGGCAATTTGGTTCTTCATTGATCCTGCACAGAGCATGTTGCTGGTAATTATTTTCTCCGATTTGAAACTTTTATATATTTTTGGGCAGTAAGCTCTGTCAACAATTGTTACTGTTGCTTCTCAAAGAACACTTGATGTTTTTTCACTCTTAGTATTGGTGACCCCTGATTCTGCAGAGTTGCAACTTGCAAATAGTCCTGTTTTTCATTTCTTCAGTAGAAGATGGAAGTGGAAAAATCTCCACAAGATGTTGAACTGAAACAGAAAATATAAAATAATAAAAGTTAGTAAAAGAGTTTTTGAAGCTTCTTTCTCGGGTACCTCCTCAGAGGACCACAGGCCACTTATGTAGTCATCTATGTACATGTGATGAGTTTATTCACTAGAGTTTATTCACTAGATGAGTTTATTCACTAGAGTTTATTCACTAAAAGAGAGCTGGCGGGTGAGTTTCCTCCAAGAATAGTTTATCAAAAGCATATTTAAGTTAATGAGATTTCGTGATGCATAAATTAGGAGAATGTTACTGCAGAGTGAAATAGACCTTGTGCTCCCTTTATTTTGGGCCGATTTAAAACATTAACTGGTCAGTCGGCAACTTGGCAACTGTGATGCCACAATACCTGATCCCTACCTGGTAGCATGCTGCCACTTTAATTTCCCACCAACCCCTCAGCGTCTGTAACCATGGCATTGAGCAGCGATACCGGGCTACCTGCTCCATGGGCCTATAACTACAGTTTTATAGAAAGGGCCTGCATGGTTGGCTCCTGGGCTCCACTTTGCCAGCCATGTGTCAGAAACGTGGTTGGCACTGAAAAGATTAAATGTACCATGAAGCATCATAACTGTTAGGGGGATAGCGTTAGACCCTCGCCTAGGACTTTATCTGTTTCTGGAAGAAAATGCAGAACCCTTTATTCAGTAAAGAAAGTTATAACTTAGTGATATATTTACTCTGTACAGCTGTAAGGGAGTCATTGACTTCTCACACCACTGCTTGCTGAACGCTGCTTACCACTTCCTGGGAAATGATATTTTATATTCTTAAAATGTCAAAGGAAGTGGAGACCACCGTAGTTATTCTTTGCCTTTATTAACAGAATGAACGTTGTTTTACTAAATAGAATTGACATATGTGCTACAAGGTCCCAAATAGAAATATATGCAATTACTGTTGTCATGGATAAGGCGTATACGCTTCTTAAGCTCACTTGATAAGGCACTAAGGCAAACACAGAGAAACAAAAAAGAAATAATATATATATAGGTTACGCATAGGATAGAGAAATGAAAGAAATCCTAATGAGCCTATGTCACTGCAATAGTACACAAAATGAATAATTAACACAG
Organism: Spea multiplicata; assembly: GCA_009364415.1. Lineage (NCBI taxonomy): Eukaryota > Metazoa > Chordata > Amphibia > Anura > Pelobatidae > Spea > Spea multiplicata. Next base: position 55,984,187 of record VKOC01000001.1, on the reverse strand, counting down.
AGCTGAGCCAGCATCACAACAGAAGAGAAATCAGACCAAAGAATAGCTGGTAATCAAGACATTACTTCTTTGACTGTTCCCAAAGAATAAGATAGAGTAATTCGTCAGAAACTTTGTTAATAACCATTGATACGGCAACAACTCTCGATGAGAACTCCAAAATGCTCACAGCACATGCAAGGTCACAAAGATGGTAGCCAGCCATGGAGTACAGCGGTCAAGGTCCTCCAGTATAAGGTAGACATAGACACACCATTTAGAGATTGTAGGGAAGTATTGGCGGGAGGTTTAACAAGAATAATGTTCTTATAATTGTATTCCTTATTTATTATTAAGAAATAAGAAATATAAGCAAGAGAAAGTCAGTAGAATGTTAGCTCTCGTGGTTTTAGGTTGTTTATAACTATTGATTAGTTTGACAATTAAAGATGTTAAGAAAAAAAGAGATAGCTTCAGGAAACGGATTGGGCATGCTAGTCACATCAATTTATGCCATGGATCTCAGCTTTCCTAATATAAAAATGGCCCTTAATGTAAACCAAATATTTGCACTGCTTGAAAAACGCCAACGGGTTGCAGTGTGGGCATTGGGAATGGGGCTTCATAAACGACCTGTTTCCCCCTTAGCTGGGTTCAGTATTGCACCCAGCCATTCCCTTTCATGCTGTTGGTATGTTAGCCTGCCATGGAGATGGGCTGAGCATGTTCTTTTTTTAATTTAAATGTTTATTAAATTAAATTACATGACAGTCAGTGCTACACAAATCATGTGTCAAGTAAGGAAATAAACCAGTGAGTAAGATAGCAAATAGATTGTAAGCTCACACGGCAGGGCCATCTTCTCCTTCTGTTCCAGTATGTCTTAACTTATGTTAAAGTTATTTGAAATTATTTTTGTTAAATATTTAACCATCCTGTATTGTGCTACAGAATCTGCTGGAACAAAATGTATTTAATAACCATTTTCCAATGACAATAATAAACTCTCAAACACAAAACAATGTTTTTTTGCGTACATAAAGGGAAAGAAAAAAGGGGTTTAGGAAGCATGAACTGTCTATAACATACAAGTCAAGCACATGGACCTCAAACTCAAGTATAATGATCAATCTTTCTATGTTCATTGATTACCCACTACGAAGGTCCAACTGATCAGCTAAGTTAAACACTGAGATTCTGTACTGCTTAGTCACCTGTCCCTTACTTGTCATATATAGGTATGTTAATGCATTAGTATGTTACTGTAAGTTCAAGAGTTCTACCATAAAAATAAAGGTAAACATTATGAAAAAAGAGGCACTGTGTATTATAAAGTTTTGAAACCCTTTATTTCAGATGCTTGACTTGCCCGAAAGTTGGCAACATTCTTCATCTGATTGATTGGAATACACCTGTTTCAGAGAACTATTGACCTTGAGCGACATTGGTCAACAGAACTTATATGTATCTGTAGAAAACATGAAATATATATATGTTCATTAAGCACTCTAACGGCATTGCAAAAGGGTACGTTGGTATACTGCCAACAGGAATATTTCTGGTAAGTCACACATTTACAAGAAATCATACTTCACACCTAGTCATTTAGTGTGACGAAGACTCTAAACTCTTTTGTATTTGATTTGTTTCACTATATGCATTATGTTTCCAGATTCCAATATAGAGGTAGAGAGGTTAAACATATTGTGTTTTATTTGAGATGATATAAAGTGATAAATGTAAAAACCCAGACAAGTTGGGATTAACAAGTTGTGGAACTCTAGTCAATGTGGACTATAAGCGTACATGAGGACCTGAAGACCCAAGAAGCTTCCCCTAAAACATTGCCTTTCCCAGTTTGTGTGGAAACTGTCACAGGCAAAGACAACATCAAAAGGGTGGGATTAGGACGTAGGGGTGAAAGGACACAGGTGGAGAGTGGAAAGGTATAGAGGAGCTAAGCACCACTCCCCTGCCAGGAGAGCTACAGATTGCCCTATATCCAGTGGCGTCACTAGGGTTGGTGTCACCCGGTGCGATAACACATGGTGTCACCCTCTCGACGTGCGTGGTGCCGTAATTCCCCCTCCACCGTCCAGTGATGATCTCCCAGTGCCAGGTCTGCCTCCTCCGGTAGCACCGCCGCGGCCACGCTATGGTAGGGTGATCCCAGGCGGATTACACTCTCATAGAGTTCCCTGCCTGGTGTGGTCTCACCCCCTGTAAGGTGTCACCGGGTTGTGTTGACACTGCCTATACTTTGTCTTATATTCCAGATATTCATATGACTATTCCATGCATGTTTAAATTGCCTCCAACGCTACACTATAAACTAACTAATGTCCTAAGATTTCTCTTCCTTTGAAATATACTTCCCACTTATACTTTGTTGTATGCATTTCTTGCAAGTTCCTTACACATCCCCTCTCTCTTCTCTCCTATAAACAGGTCTGGACTGGTCATCTCGTATGTTGCAGTGTGTGGCCAGCATACCTGGGAACTTCTGGGCTCCTGCTCCCCGGAGCCTTCCCTTGCGGGATGCGGCCAGGACTGCCCATTGATGTCAGTGGGTGGTCTTCCTGACGTCTGACACCACGCGGGAAAACACTACGGGGAGGGAGTGGGGCCTATCAAACCTGCTCATATATCATCAATGAACCACTTCTACCATCATTTTACCACCTATTCTATGAACTCTCTCCAAAATATCTATATCTTTCTGCAGATGGGTCTCTAGCAAAGTACACAATATGGACCAGATATCTCTAAAGCAGTATAACCACGTCCTCTTTCTTCTATTTTTGCCTCTAGCTATACAACCCGGCACCCTGCTTGCATTTTCCATCACTTTAGAATGATGCCTGCCATGATACCAGAAACATGTTGATTTATCAGTGTGATCCTCAGTGTCCCCCAACAGCTTTAACTATGCGTTATAATGGACCAGACAAACACTTCTTCCAGTAGTAATCTGTCAGGGTTATCCCCTCATGATGCGTAATAAAGTCGGTGAGTTCAAACTGCAACTCTCCTGCCAACGCCATCTCTTAGGGAATAAACCCAACCTAATGTTTCATGTGCCTTCACGCATTTCAGCATCAAGCATCTGAAGCAAGTGGTAAAAGTAACCGCGATTATTTCCTATCCTATGATAAGGAAATGAAAACATGAAAGTAACCAATTAAATTCTTGTACGCCTAGATCAATGAAACAACTTCTACTTCAGCTGTTACAAAGTGCAACGTATACATTGCTTCATACAGTTTGGAGAACGACATAAAGAAATATGAATCTCGCCTGGATCTCTTTGCTAGCAGGAGTTACTCTGCTCATAAAAGGAGGTGAGTGCGGCCGCCATCGCAGGGGAGGTAAAGTCACTCGGGAATCTTGAATACTGAGCTCCTGAAAACTTTTACAAATTCAATTTTAACCCTTTGAGCACCCAAGGCATTTTTTTCCCCCTTGGAATTTTTCTTCAATTGTCTTTTCGTCAATTGATGCAGGTGTGTGTGCAGATATTATAGGAGGGAAAGAAGCCTATCCTCATTCAAGACCTTACATGGCTCTTATACAGAGTAAAAATAACCTATGTGGAGGGACCCTGATTAAAGCAGACTGGGTACTGACTGCAGCTCATTGCCACGTGTAAGTATCCTTTATTAAGAAGTAAGCAGATGCAAAGTATATATATATATATGTGTGTATATATATATATATATATATATATATATATATATATTAACAAACCCTGTTAGCTGAGGGCCATAAATGTCAATTTTAGGGATCCTATGAACGGTCCACTAGGCAATAAGGCTCAGGAACTCTGATTTGCAGCAAACAATGTTATTTATTTGCAAGGGCACAAAACAAACACCCCTAAACAAAATCATAAGAAAGTCCTAGGTCCCGACTGGAACCCTCCCTGGCGACACTTTGCTGTCCCGCCTAAAACCCCAACTATATCTTCCTAGCAGACCCAGCTAAGCCAGGCTCTGGAAGCCTCCCCCAGACAGCAAGAATACATGCGCAGAATGGTGCTATCCGTGTATATTTGTGAATACATGTTATAGGCCATTGGTCATGTGCATTGGTGCAACTTCCAACACTGCCTCACGAAAGCAGATCTCCTTAGTAATAGCCCGATACATGTCCAAAATCAAGACAACCCTACAAGAAATGGGAGGCTGTCAGTTTTAGTTGGCGTCCTCATGTATTGCATTAGACCGGTCGCCATAAAACCAAAAATATATATATAACTATTCACATTTGTATGATTATATTTTCAAGAAGAATGGCATGTAAGATATTCATTTCACTCTCTTATTGCACCTGGAATTCTTATGTCTTTGTAAAATACGAGGATTATTTAAATTAGTTTTCCAAATATTTCAAAAGAATATGAGAAGAAAATAATTTAATATTATTAAAAAATATTTTTAAATGCTCTGCAGGCTATATTTTTTTCTGGGCAGATGTTACTTTAATGTATCTATATAAGTCAATAATTCTCTGCTCCATAAATGTTTGTTACATTTTAATGCGATTTACTGTATGCATATATACAAAAGTAATTTTTTGAGTTTGCAGTGCGTTGGGTCACAGGTGATATTTATAATGAATAATGTGCATTCCTGTATCATGTTTTTAACACAAACCTATGCTCGAAAACATCATGTAGGATTGAAATCACACATACATAACAAAGGAAACACAATGTGCGAAACCACGTAATATGGTGTTGCAAAATGTGAGAAAAACATATTTTTTTTTAAATTTGCATACAAAAATGAAAGTTCATTTACATGCCATATGTCCCAAGATTAGCTTAGTTTGGTGGCTGTGCATATGAGTTAAAGCTCAGAGCAAAGATCCTCATGCGGTAATGCCGTAATTCAGTGTGTGTATATATATATATACATTTATATAAATATATTTTCTCTTCTGCAAACACGTATTCTACATCCTTCCAGAAAGCTAGTAGTCAATACGTGAAGGCAGTTACAATGCTACTGAGAGGCATTTCTCTGTGGTGGATAATGATACTACAGCCTTCAGCTAAGTAGGGGAATCCACAATACGCAGCTTAAAATGCGTGTTCATGGGCAGGGCCGGCAGATCCGTGCGCCGGACGGCTGGCAAACTAACACTGAAAACAGCCGCTGAGTGGCTGCCAGCGGGATCGGAAGCCTCCTCTGGTGCCAGGGGCGGGCTGGGCAGGGGGACAATTGCCCCCCAGGCCTCCCGAAATCTAATATAAACGGCCGCTGCGTGCTGATGCCGCTGGGCGGCGCTACTTTAATACTTTTTCTTTGAATTTTAATATGGCTTGCCATATGGGGGTTAAAGGGCATTTCTGGAGACAGAGTGGCATAAAGCGGGTTAAAAGGCATATCATGGGGCACTCTGCCTCCAGAAAAGCCTTATGCCACCCTATATGCCACTCTGCCTCCCTGATATGCCTTATACCCCCCTATATGGCACTCTCTCCCATGATATGCATTTTAACCCCCTATATGGCAGAGTGGCATATAGGAGGGTATAAGGCATTTATGGAGGCAGAGTGGCAAGCCCGGGGGTAGATGTGCATAAATGGGGGGGCAGATTGGCAAATAAAAGGAAATAAAAACAAAAAACAAAAATGTCTCAATCATAGCTTTTATTAAATATGAAAAAATAGTTTACATGAATTAATAAAGAAATAAAATGAAACTTTTTCACCAAAAATTGTTTGCAGTGGCAAATGTTTTGACTCCATTCTGTGTAATGTATTTCATTTATTAGGGCCTTTTAGCGCTTTTGCTTTCTGGCATTTTAATACAAATAATGTGATAAAAATAATGTTTTATAGTTACTTGTACGGAAAATAGTGTGACTCGGGTATGTATAAGCGGTGCGTGTGGGTATAAGAGCTCGACCACAAGATAAACTATATAGGGGCTGTTTCCAGGGCTGCTTTTCAGTCCCAGTCCGGCCCTGTTCATCATGGGAAATGTCATGTTACATGTAGTCTGCCAACTAGCTGTACTATTCCTTCTAAAAGAATGTTTGTGGACCAATCTGCTAGGACCGGTGACACAGATTGACCAAAACTATTCATCAGGACAGAACCAATGTGTGACATCATGATGCAGCTTCATCCACATTACATGAGCAGTGTCATTATGTCTTCCATTCCTACCCACGTTACCCAAGTCATTTTGTTCAGGACTCCGTAGGGCGAGAGGACAAATGTGTATCTCTGCATGAACCTTATCAAAAACGTGTAGGTTTGACGTAACACATTTAACAAAGAAATCCCAGCGTGAGGATCATGTTATAAAGTGCCGCAAAATAAGAGTTTGTAAATTGTCACGCTGCATTGCTACTGTACAAAACATGTCAGATGAAAATACATGCTAATTGTTTCATCATTTTATTCATCTTTAAGTGATAAGTCAACTACAGTTGATCTTGGTGTCCATTCAAGACATATCAAAGACAAACTAAGGCAGCAGTTTAAAATTATAAGATCGATTCAACACCCCAAGTTTAACAAAGGTAAACTTGTGAATGACATCCAACTTCTACAGGTAAGAGTTGACCAACACATCTCACAACCTTTCCTAAAGTGTATCATTTATTAATAAGAGAGTTTTAAATAATTTGAAATACATGTATGTCTTAAATTTCCCATGGCCTTAGGGTCCACTCATGAATGTGATGCTCTTTGTAGTCCTGCTGGCCATGCACTCTAAAATAAGCCTTAGGTTTAACCCTTTCGTTGCCAGGACTCCCCGTGGGAAGCCGGAACAATTTTCGTAGTTTTGCAATAATTAGCTTTAGATGACCACCAAATACCTCCACCAATATACCTCCACAAATACCTCCGCATATAACTCTAACATATAAGCTTTATTTCCTTTTCAGTATTGGTCCAATAAAAGGTGTCACCTTTGGCTAACGACCATCTTTTCTTAGTTAGAATATCTAATCAGATAGCATACATACGATTAGTAATTATTATGTTACATTTTTCCTTTCACTTGTTTTGCAGCTGTCTAGGAACGCAACTCTAAATAAATACGTAAATATCCTGCCATTACCAGGCACATTTAACGAAATAAAAGGAGGCACTGTTTGTGAAACAGCGGGATGGGGAAGGTCTAACAGCAAAAGTCCCCGTTCTTCAGACAAACTAATGGAAGTGAGATTAACAGTGCTTGATAGAAAAACGTGTAATTATATATATCAGCCTACACTGAAAATTACCCGTGATATGATGTGCACCGGAGAAAAGGAAGAAAAGGGCATTTGTAATGTAAGTAACACATCTGTGCGACGTTACGGTGGGTTTATATAATTTTGGAGAATTTTGTGATCAGAAGGCATAGACAGACCTCAATCACAACTCCCATGTGGCCACCTCACAATGTATGGAAACAGAGCTCCCCTATACGATGTAACGTCCCACTTTTTTAATAGAAGGTGGGTAAACATTTAAAGTGGGACAATGATCCTGTCCTCACCCCTCTGCTATAACCATGCCCCCTCCGCTACGCATCTAACCGTGCCTCCTATAAAGGTGTCCTGCATTAAGGACCTGATATATATGAGATTCTAGCAAAAATCCCATCTTCAAGCAATAGCGGAGTTGTGTCCATGTCACTGATATTAAGGATCGCTGTGTCTTCTATACTTGTTGAGGTTTTTCTCATGGAATCTGTATCATTCATAGAGGAAACGTATCAGTTACATTTAAATGCAGTTAGTCTCTTTCGCTACAGTTTGGAACAATGGAAGCCTGAAACATAATTTTCTAATTATAGCCCATTTCTAACACTAACTTTACTATACATTTATTTAACATGTGTGTTTTATATTTTATATAGACATATTTTGCCAAATACGTATATTTTGTAGAAAAAAAAATATTTGGGGAGAATGAAAAATTAGTGCCAGACTTAGACCCTCTGGAGCCACTTGGATCAAGCACTCACATATACAGACAGCAAATCTTACTGACACCTGGGTTCTCTCCTGCTCCATGCACTAGGAACATAGTCCTAGAACCAAGTTATCCATTGAGGCACTTGGGACTCCAGAACTCTCGGGCCTAATGGATAGTCCAGTATCGACCAAAACCAACACGGTAAATTATTTCTCCCTGTGTATAAAATACATTTACCATCTGGTCGTCCTAAGGGTTACACATTTTGTTAGCTAAATATATAAAACATTCTATCATTAAGTAAACAATTCTATGTGAAATTTCACTATGTTTCTTAGGCTCATTGCAGCCATTTCATTCATCCGCTTACATTTATTACATTGTGTTTATCTGTCATTTCAGGGGGACGTTGGAGGTCCACTAATCTGTAGACGTGTTTTCACCGGTATCGCTTTGTTTGGCCCAGTACTCTGCGGGATTCCTAACAGTGCCAATGTCTACACTCGTCTCACTAAAGAATATGTGAAATGGATTAAAAAAGAAATAAAACAGAAGACACCGTAACACTTATGTACTTTACCACATTCTTGGCTTCTTTTACATTCTTTGCTTAAATCTGCACTGAATATTTTATTGGCTTTTGTCAAGTTCATGAAGCATTAATTTTCTTTGTAACAGTACCTGAAGTCCTGATATATAGTCTTCATTTGTAACAAGTACTTAGTCAGTGTATAAATATTTGTTCATACGGTATAATATATTATACGATCACTAACAAAACCTGGTGGAGGCTGTTGAGTAAAATGTCCAGCTTGGATTTACTAACTTCATCTCCACTCTATTGCTGCACAGTCATCCTGTCACACAAAGTCTGTTTTAGTATTCGCTGAAAAACTATAAATTATGTGATGTTTTACATGATTAAGTAATTACCGGCATTTCTTAAAGGTGTTTGGACAAACAACAGTGCTAGGAGGGAGGTTGCTAATGCTGCTTTTAATTATGAAAATGCTATAGATGGAAAAGAATATTAAAAAACTTTTTGTTCATCTTGTTCATTTCCCTTGTTCCATAAATTTCACAAGTCTTGTATTCCTTCTGTTCATCTGATGTATTAACCAGCTATCTCCACATCCATCCATGATGAATTGATGATAATTCTCTGCCTGGGCCATTCCACGACATTAAGAGGTCAATTGACTAAACAGCATTTGCAATCACAAGCTCATGCATTCACTCAACTAAAAGAGAGGGGGCACTAGTTTAAAAAGTAAGGAAAGCTAATGATTGCCCCTTCCAATGCCCCTCACTCCATGCCTATTGGGGTAAATAGGTTAATCTAAAACCTGATGCACCAGATGGCCAGTCCAGGCCAGGGGTGAAGAACTGCAAGCTGGAGCTGGGCCACCTTCACTCATCAGGCTTGGCTCAGGCTCAGTCCATGCCCTGTCATCTGTTATCTTGCCCACTTAGAAAATGAACAACATTCATCTTAATCCTTAGATACCTTCATATAATACAAATAATTCCAAAATAGATACTCAGGGCAACATATTGTGTCCACGCTATAATGAACTTATTTATAAATTACTAATAGGCAAGTATGCCGCTCACCAATAATAACTTTTCCTGTCAATATTAAAGCAATTGCCCATAAGTTTCATAAAGAAAACTTCAATGAAAGTTTGGTGCCACTTTGTACAGATACATCGATATAACAAAGCCACAACATATGGTTTCTCTTTACTTGTTCATTAACGTCGATTTATGAGGAAAGTGATTCACAAATGAGTACTGGAAAAATTAAAAAGGAACAATAAGTATAACAATATTTTAGATACTTTCTCAAAGAACGCAACATATTCTTCCTTTCTGTCAATAATTTAGTTTTTTTTTTATTACATTTAAATTATAAACTTGTAGAAGTTGTAGAAGTTAATACATTGAGGGAATTTAAACACGCATGGGATAAGCAGATGAGTTACCTGAACATAAAACAAGATTAAGTAATGTTTGAGAAGGTATTACAGCAATTAGAAGTTTGTGTTTTTGCCATTCAGCAATAATGAACAAAGCAAACTCACTTTGGATTTCTCAAACAACTGAGTGTAAGTGCAAGGACTGGGGGATATTTTGGTGGTCTGCCTAAAGCCCCTATTAATCTGGCTTCATATAACTGAATGAAACATTAATAGTACACATGTATTTAATATATAGGCCAAAGAGTAGTGCAAAGTGACACCCCATCAGGACCAACCTCGTTTCAGTAGCCCTCAAAGAAAAAACTATGTGTCCAAACTCTGGGATACTATCTACTATATTTATAATACACAAGGACATGGTGGACCTCATTGAGGGTCATTGGCTGGTATAATTTTAAAAGAATATTATTATTATTATTATCTTTTATTTATATAGCGCCAACAATTTACGCAGCGCTTAATACAATAGATATATTCAAGGGGTATGAATGAATGCGTTTAAATCTTCATTCAGTTACATCATTCTGATTTTTCAAAATACAGAATGGCAAAGCTTAGTGCTATTCATCACAGCAAGTAGCTAAAACAATAGAAGTTGCATCTCTAAGATGCACTGAAATCTCCCACAGGGCATGTTCTTATGTTGCCAAATGGGAAGCTTATGCTTGCATCTTCCAATGAGTCGCTTGAATTTCATTCACTGGTATTTCCATATGTAAGATGTTCCATTTGCTGCTGCAGAAAAAATCTTCTTCTGGTCTGGACCTAACGCAAGGTGAAGGACTCTGCCTCTGTGGCCTGCGAATGCACAATATTTTGTTACATGCCGGCTGTGATTTTGCTTCTGGCACCAACTGACAATCATATACAGTACATATCATAGTTTAAATATCACCTTCCCAGATACCCGGACTTGTAATGACTGAAGATACCAATGGTGTTGCAAAAGATAAACAGAGAAACTATACAAAATACACATGATGAAATATCCTCTTACTGTTCTACATGTGAGATATTATATTGTTTTACTTACCATAAAAGTCAGTTACTTTTGATAAACATGGATATTTCCATATAGTCATTTGATTTTTGTGGGGTCCATGACCAGTCACCAGTTCTTTTGTCTCAGGCAACCAGAGGATGGAGCAAATCTGGAAAATAAAAGATGAATTTCTCTTGAATAAACATTACATAAAAAGACAGATTAAACTACTTGGAATAATATGCATCACTTGGTTTTCTGTGTTGGAATTGATACCCCGGTTAACAGAAATACAGTTGTAAAAAGTAATTCAGTAAAGTTGCAGGTTTTTTGGAATTGCAGTAGCTGCAGGATTGCATCACTATGTCCAAGAGAAGAATCCAGCATCTCAGACAAGCCGTGATATCCCTCTCACTTGTTCAAAGTACCCACACAATATATATAAAATGTGTAAGAGACAGGATTCAAATACTCTTTAGACACCTTACTTCATTGTCATGGACTGGTATTTCTAGAAGCATTATTCACCTGTGAGTTTGTGTTTGCTGAGTGGATATTTTTCCCAGTGCTTATGTCCCAGATCCGTATATGTCCATCTGTCATACCTCCTCCTACGCCAATTATCTCCGACAGCCAAGGACACCAGCTCATTGCCTGACGATGAACCAAAAGGTGTCGGACATTAGTCAATTACTGCAATAGGTTAATACAACCAAACTCATTTATACACTAATGATAGTGGTTACATAGTTAAAGATGTAGTTAAAGGCCAAAATGTAGAGGTACCTATGTATGTTGTATTTTATTTTCATACTTATTGGACCCATATAGAAAGTATTTGAACATTCATTCTGAGAACAGAATATGAGGAATTGTCCCTGAAATCATATTCCATTTTAATCTTAAACTAAACACACACAAACCTTTCCCCAAATCGCTATTTGTGCAAGATGCACCTTATTTATTATTATTATTATAATTCTAATAGTTATATGGTATGCGGTAATCTGGACATTTTGAAGGCACAATTATATGTAAAAGAACTCAATCTAAAGCTGTCACAACTGAAACTAACAGAATGTTACAGCTAATTGATCTCTTTAGAATTCTAACACGAGGTGCACTTTATTATCTCCGGTCTGATAACTGATTTGTTCCGATGTCAATAACATTGTCTCCAAACATTGATGGGTGGTCTCCCTGAAATGATGCTGTTTTTTTCTGTAGCATGAACAATTGGCCATTAAATCAGTTTCTCGTGCTATTTTTTACATTAACTAGCCAAATGCTACTGGAACCATATAGAGGTTCATGGCACGTCAGAGCCACCGGTATGAAGGTTATTAGTCAATAACTCACTGGTAGCTATTTTTTATGATGTATTCTGAATCCCGTGCTTTGCATTTATTTAATACTTTTTATAGAATGAATTCTGTTTCAGGAATCATTCTTCTATAGCATTATCAACGCCAAGGGATCTATTTGTGACTACCACAAATTCATGCTATATATTCATATAGCACAGGCTTACTCTCAATAGAAAGGTTTAAATATTTAGTTGCAATACCAAGCGCGGACCGTCTCTGAGCACCTCTCACCTTGACAGCTGTCGTGTGCCCAATGTTCTGTAATGGTGCGTTAAGTCTTGTGGTTCCTGGATCATTGGGCCAGATATTCAGTTGGCCATCACTTGAACCACTAGCTAAATGTTTTCCAGATGGGGACCATTTTAGACTACAAATGCCTTGCTTGTGAGTTACAGTCCCAACATGATGCTGTGCCATTCGTACATCATGATGATGTATATGTCCAAGTCGAGAACCACTTAATTAAAAGAGAAAAGGATATTTTATTAATAACATAAACATCATTGATCTGTGAGTATTATAAATCTCATTCATTTATAAAGCTATAGCTTTATTTGGCAGCAAAGCCTATATCTCTCCTTCTTGATTTATTTATTTTATAGTTTGTTTGTTTTTTTAATTTTAGCTGTGTCTAACCGTACCACCATATCATCATTTTTGACTGACTTATGATATTCTTTATTATCTGGTAATGGTGTCTTGTCTTCTTGTCTGTGGTTTGCAATTCAGTAAATGAGATAGCAATGGTGTCTAAAAACTCAAAGTAATGACTTTACCCTGTTTTACACACTTGTATATAGTTAGTTCTTTGACATATTTGTCTTAATATGCCTGGCCATCATAAGGTCTAAATAAGGCGATTATTTCAACTTTAGGAATATTGTGGTATAGTTGTGCAAGTTCTTCTCACCTGCTAAGAATGTGTTGATTCCAGCTCAGTGCTCCAACTACTGACATATGGCCAAGCATGTTCCTCAGTCTCTTTTGAGTTTCAATGTCCCACAGCTTCAAAAAAAAATACCGATTAATTGGTAGGTGGTTGATCAAGTATTATCTTTGCATCATATATTTCCCAGGGCTCGTTTCAGTAACTCTTAAATTTACCAAGTGCAAAATGAAGAGCATGCAATAGCCCTCGAGAGCCACTAGAGGGAGTGCTCAATGAATTTACCATCCTGCTGAGGACCTGCAACCTCTTCTACTGAGGATTGCACCTAATGCTGGAATTCATTTTACAGCAGGGTGACAAGATTGACCCTGTTTTTAGCCCAAAATATGTACCTTTAACTGCTCTTAAGCCTAAAGGCAACATATTTTAAACATAACATGATTTTTTTTCTTTTAATGGTTTAAAATGATTAAAACATATATATATATGCCTATATATATATATATATATTATATATATATTATATATATATAATATATATATATAGGCTGTCTTGTACAGCGGGCAATTACTTTCATGGGATCCATGTATAAAGTGGATATAGAGGCAAAGGTGATAATTGTTAGCCTTATTTGCATGCGTCTACCCAGAATCCCTTGTGGTTGTGGCAGCACCATGAGATTTCTCAGGGAAAAACAAGCCTTCTGGCTTGTCTATTCATAGCAGTTTCCAGAAAAGCAACGGCCGAAAATGTAAAAAATACAGAATTTCTCAATTGTTTGACCAGGGATAGCTGTCAAGCTGAAGGTCCCAAGAACTTCAGATCCTATGATACCTAGCTGGGAATGCCACTCCATCTAGTTAGGATATCTTGCTGATTACACCTACCTTCCGTCTACCCCTGGGCTGCAAGGAGAAATAGTGAAGCCTGTAACCAAAGCTAAGTATTGTGAGTGTGACCAGCATTTTCCTTGCTTGATGACACATAGTGGAACATTTTCATTAACGTTTTCTTTAACCTAAGTATTGTGAGTGTGACCAGCATTTTCCTTGCTTGATGACACATAGTGGAACATTTTCATTAACGTTTTCTTTAACCAAATGTTTTAACATTTACCTGAACCTCTCCATTGCTTGTACCAACTGCCAGACAGGTCCCGCAGTCTATCCATGATACAGATGAAATGTAATTCGATGAGGAAGGCAAACGTATTGTTTGTGTTACAGAGTTGCTTTCTCCACTCCAGATATGCACCACTGATCTTAACCCAATAGCCACAAGATTCTCAGAATTCCAATCCAGCAGGTTTAGATCTGTAAACAAGTGTATAGATACTCTTAGAAGTGGATTAATTAGTGCAATTCTTTCAATTCTTGCAATTATAGAAATGATAGGAGGGTCTAATATTAGTGTGGAATGGTCACTGGTTCTAGTATTGAAGAACACTTACACTATCTGTCTAACATAGGTTGATCAGACTTTTAAATGGAAACAATGAAAATTGTTAATAAAACTTGCTTTGATATATACTTACTAAAAATGTATTTTATGAATATGCATGTGTTGCCATTTTGAGTGCTTCATCATTTACAGAGATTCATACTGTCTCCTTTCCCCAGTGAGAAGCCCCCCTGCTCCCTCCTTACAACCTGGAGAAACCCCCCAGAATGAATTGTCAACTTCATAATGAATTAAGTTAATTTCTGAACCAAAAACTTACAATAATCATTATGCAGACCCGTAAGGTGCAGTTTAACTTCTGGCTGCAAGCTGTCATAAGAACATGGTGTAGCTTCTTTAGGAGAAAGTATCTTCTTCTTCTTGGCTTGATGGCAACCTAAACATAAAATTATAAAAGCTGAACTTGAAGTTGTGTCTCAAGAGTTTTACAGTATAGAAAATAAATAAACATTAGGCAAAAGGTAATATCATGCATAAGCTTTGTATAAGCGCATGTATAAGCAGATTGGAGATCATACATTGCTGTGTGATGCTCATTCCTACACTCACCAGGTGCTTTTCTCTGCCCTAATCTTGCTCCGAGTTAAGTCCAAATTTTGGATTCAGTGGTGAAAGACTTTTACCAGAGATGAACACTTTTCAGACTGACATCACTGCTTGCGTATGTTTCGTTCAACACAGTTGATGAATGGCCTATTCTTCTATATCTACTCAAAAAGCATTGCCAGCTAAAGGGCTGCTTATAGTACAACTGCCCACATTTTTATAAGAATGGACACTGGAATCCACGTAATGGTAGTCGGGTCCTAAAGAACATTTAAAGCTGTTGTGTAAAGTACACCAGCGTTCTTCACAAGGTTTGCGGAAATAATGTGTTTACTGAACCATCGTCAAAGAAACTTGTCGCTGCCTATTATTGGAGGGGAGATGAACAAAGAGATTTAGGGGCATCATAACACTTACCTCCCCATTTACAGGCTTCCTGTTTACAAATCTGTATACTGCTGTCCTGGCGGTTATTGGAGCCATATTTTGGTTCCTCCAAAGCTCCCAGGAATCTCTGTATAAAAGCAATTATTTGGATTGTTCAGATAAAGCACTACACACTGATCATGTCAACCTTGTTTTGGAGGGGGCATCCATAGTGTCCCATCATATTGTGGATTTCCATACCTGCATTATTCTTAATCCTCCTGGGGGTCTATTTGGTTTGGTTACTAAACTAGATGGAATAAACTGGACTTTAGTCACAGTCTGAAGATGGACTGCTCTGGAAATTCACTTTTAGCTATGGTGCTTTGGTGTCCCTTTGGCCGCAGGGATCCAGCTGAATTTGGGGATACAGGAGCAGCTTACAATGAGTGATACATTGATGTTGTTAAAGTCCAATGAGCTTTGCAATGGCTTCTCTGTTAACAAATGGATCCTCTGATGCTGGAACCGATGAAATCTGTCCCTAATGAATTTTGTACTTATTACCAGACATAAGCAAGCTGATATCAATTAATTGGTTTTTTATGTGAAAAAAATGGCTTCTGTGTTTTATTAACTCCATAACTGCACTTAACTGATTTCTGACTTGAAATATGAGGAATGGCATATTCAGAGACACAGGCATTCAGATCCAGGCCCCTTAACACAATTTTCTGGGAAGGCACTAACATTTTGCTTTATGCTTCTATTCTAGAGAAATAATGAATTACTGAATTAATGAAGCATTTTAATACATGTTTGTTAAGATGATTAGCTAGTGGTGTGGCTAGGATTTGTGCTTTTGTATGATATATTTTATATAGGCATTTAGAAAAAGAAATGTTTTTTACAATTTAATTTCTAAGTATTTTTCCAGAGATATTAAGATATATGTAAGATTTAGGCCTGCGAGCAATGTGCCTACCTAGCAAACATTATGGCATGCTGGAAAAGAAAAACAAAATACAGCTTCAGACTACAGTTCCAATATTTTCTATATTTCGTGTAATTTTACATTTAGGCATACCTGGTGGAGTAGGAATTTCTTTGTGTTCTGTGATTTTCTTACAGGTTTTTGTTTAAGGTTCTGGGCAGCTGACTCTTCTCTTCTGGGTGATTTAAGGTCAGGACCGCGTAAAGTGGTGGTTTCTGTCAAATCTGAAATATATCATATATATCATGTTGTGGAACGTTCTAAAATATTAATATATTATATATATTAACTATATTAAATATGTGTGGTACTGCTGAAAGCTTTGCAGGCAACATTAGCATATAAAGTAACAGCCCACTTAATTGGTCTCTGTTATACTGGGATGTACTTACATGGAAATAGCACCTTCTTCTCTGGGCTCCAGATGCTGTCATCACAGTGAGAAGATGAGCCTTTGTGAGTCTTAATGGGTGATGCACATTCCAGATCTTGTGCATGATTGTGCTGCCATCTAGTGGAGATAGGGCTACTTGCAACAGGAATCCGGTTTTCACGCCTTCTCATAATGCTGTTTTTGAACCTGGAATATGATATCCTTCCTATGTCTGGAGTCTAATGAAAAACATGTAAGCTCACATTAACTATGACGTTAAAAAGAATGTTTTAAATAATTTCAATTAAGGAGCAGCTGGCTTATAAAATGTTAATGGCATCAACCCACCACCAACTCTTTTCAAGTCCACCACTACACAGAAGTTGTCTGACAAAGGTTGGGAACTTAGTACTTGTTGAAAGGATGCTTGTATTAGTATTTGCATTGAGTGTATCTATGACCTGAGTTGAGTTCAGATGAAACATTTCATATCACTAGATTAATTGTTATTCTGTGTGCAGGAGAAGTTGGCCCTTTATAATGAAGAATTAATGCAGAGAGATGAAATCTTGCCTTGTTCACAACTAATTTATTATTTATTTAGTTTATTTCTCATGTAGGGTCCAAATAAGGGTCTAAATTAAATAGTAATGGATATAAAGGAGCGTAACAATCATGGTTACAACTGGGACGTGGCCCCCCAGACTCTACGTAATACCCCAGCTAGCAAATCGAAGAGTGTCGAGATCGTTGGATCAGGTGATCTCTCAAACTCTCTCCCATGAAGTGACATCAGATTCACTTTCTGCATGCTGAATCAGTCTGCACACAGCACATTCTGTTTGGCGGCAAACATGGCACGGAAAAGCTCCTTGGGGCACTGAAAAGCTCTTTGGGGACAAAGATGGCACATGCAAGCTGTTTGGGGGCAAACAGACAAATTGTATAGGGACAAAGATGGCACACACATTGTCTAGGGGCAAAGATGGCATTGTGGAACATGTTTGTTGTGCTACAGAATTTGCTCTATAAATAAATGTAATGCAATGTAACGTGGTATATAAAGGTGCCAAGCAGCCTGATGTGCGTTTGGGGATTTCTATTCTCAAATTATACTCTGTTGTTTATAGCTATGTATAAAATATGCAGAGAACTTTTACTACTATTAAGGTAGTGCTCAGATATAATATCCCTTTTTAACTGTACTTTTAACAAAAAGATTTGGTCGTAGCTGAATTATCCACATATACTGTTACTGTGTATGTGAGAATTACCACCACTGGTCTCTCATTAACTAGAATGCCCTGTTTCCAAAATTTGTCATTAGGAATAATACAAAATTGTATATTTTTGAATCAGTTTTTTTTCTGAAAGCCCATCACTCACTTACTCCACAAATGATCTCATCAGCCAGCCATCTCTATGGCGCATTGGCTGATGCAATATTGCAAGAAATAGCCAATAATAGTGATCACAATTCCTATATGGTTGTCGAGTGAGCTAAATCACAGGGTGTAAACACCGACAATGTGCAAGAACTCGTGAGAAAAGCTCTGTAGATCTTGGTGAATTGCGGTCATTACAAAAAAATCATACCTTTGCCGAAATAAAACATAAAATATGCACACCTCAAGAACATTATGCATGGACGCTACAATATTCCTGGTAGTCGCGCAAGTGTCACGGCACAGTCTAATGGCACGACTTTTACCAACAAGCGTTGAAACCCAGCCAAAGATGACAGTTTTCCAGAAGTTTGGGATTCTCCTGATAACTTGGCATTTATTGCTGTATTACTTTCTCCAGGTTCTCCGCACGCCTGATCAACATTCCTGCCTGCAGATTGCAAACTCTTGAACAATGTTTGAAAATGCCATCCAAACAAGGTTGTAGAGTCGGAGGGATATTATTTCACCGCCTGTCAGCGTGCCAATTGTATTTTATGACTCTGTCCCTAGAAGCAAACTGTAGGAATCTCCCCTCTACAGTCATGACTCTCCCTATTCTCCTCTCAGGCCCTGGGCAGCCCTGAGCGATGGTCTGGTTTCCAGTTACAAATTCTCAGCTCCTCCCGACTCACATTCCAGGGACTTGCTGAAACCTCCTTCCAAAACCTCCAACATGGAGACTCTGCCTCCATTCCCCTTAAAAAGCTCTTCTCCCAAAGCTAAAGTCTTTATCGTTTTCTTTTCTATGGTCTTCTGCACAGCCATTCTCTGCGTTGCCCAGCTGAAGTTTTTTAAGCCAAAAGTAAAAGATTTTTACTCTTACGAAGTGAAGGATGCCGCGGGGAGAACCGTTTCTTTGGGGAAATACAGAGGAAAAGTAAGTAAATGTCTCCTGGGTATGATGGGTGATAATCTAGATTATTAGTATGATTATTTATTGTTAATTTACATTATTGTTTTATATAGCGCCATCATATTCTGTTCGCATTGCACCCTATAACGTTTGTATCGGTAGCGATGATTAATGTATATAACAATCCATACATTGATTTGTATCATCGCTTATTTCTATAGCACTGACATATTCCACAGCCCTGTACTGCGGGTTTATACACACCACCGTACTGATCAGAGCTTGCAATTTATTGTATGATCAGTAACTCCACTCGTATTAACGCTATTCGTAAACTTTAGCCGCGACACGGTGGCAATCCTGGTTTAAGACCCTTTCGTACGGAAAAGGAAGCTGCTTTGATTTTGTGGTTAACCCTTTGAGTGCCGGGATGTTGCATTGCCATTAAAAGGTCCTTACATGCTGATCATTTTGGCTCTCCAGGGGTTAATGGATGTTATTACGCGCACCAGGCAAAATCAACATATCATAGCCTGCGGATTTACAGAATACAAAATGCCAGCTTGTGTGAAAGGACGTTTTTAGTTACAAAGGGATATTGTTTTTCAAACAGTTATTGCATTTGGGGCGGAAAATGTTTGAATGTTTGTTTTTTTTCTGTGTTTGTGCCTCGCAGGCGTCTCTTGTTGTAAACGTGGCTAGCTCCTGCCAGTCCACAGAGGCAAACTACAGAGCTCTGCAGGAATTACACAGAGAGTTTGGCCCGTCCCATTTCAACGTCCTGGCCTTCCCCTGCAATCAGTTCGGAGATTCGGAACCCGGCCACAATCAGGAAATTCTAGCGTTCGCTAAAGGGAACCACGGAGTCACCTTCCCCATATTCAGCAAGATCAAGATTCTAGGTTCTGAAGCGGAGCCCGCGTTCAGATTCCTTGTTGGTAAGAGATCTTCTTGTGTTACGGCGAAAGCTATTATATTCTGTATCATATATATATAATATTATGGCAATAATTAATAATAATAAAATAATAAATATAAATAATAATAAATAATAATAAACGAGTAACACTTCAGATACTCTGGTTAGTAGTGCTTGTGGAAACTGAGTTGCATCGCCAACTACTAGCTAACACTTGGAAATGATGTAATGAATCTAAATGATGTAATAAAATGTAATAAAATAAATAATCCCCGTAATGATTTTGATGGCTTAATCGATTCACTTTACCGTAATTGCATATAAATGTAACAGGTCGGCCGACACTTTCCATGAACTGGTTACAGACAGCAGGACTTTGCCAAACGTGCCAAACCTATCCTGTCCGCTGACCTCATCCTAACATGATCACTGCATAACAGCAATGCATGTTTGCGCATGTTCAACGCATACTTTGCATATGCAGGGATCATGCCCCAAGAGAAGTGCAAAAATAAATCCTATGCACGAAAATGCATTATGTGTGTACCAAAAGGATTTTGTAACATATGCAAACTAGGCAGACATTATTATTTATTGTTTTATATGGCGCCATCATATTCTGCAACGATGTACAATGCAGTGTTGTGCAACAATATTTGCAAAGGCTAGAAAAAGTCCTTTTTGGTGAAAATAAGAAGCTACGTCCATTTTTATTTCCTCTGGCATCGCTGGAGCTTGAGTGTGATCGGGTTATATTGTGTGGTCATTTAAAAATTGTTAACACAATATATAGATATATAGATACAGCCTTCCAGCAGAAGTGGTAGTGATAATACAGTGAGGGCATGGGACAGAAGACAAGACGTATAGCAGACCTCAATGGTCTCCATCGGCCGCCAAATGTGGAGATGTTACTACAGGTGTGTTGTTGCTTTGGTTGTGTGGTTTTTGAAATACACGCTAAACTATTTGTGCATTTTTAGATTCAACAAAAAAAGAGCCGAGGTGGAATTTTTGGAAATACCTGGTTAACCCGCAAGGCCAAGTAGTTAAGTTCTGGAGACGGGACGAACCCTTCGAAAGCATCAGACAAGAAGTGGCAGCTGTAGTGCGAGAAATCATTTTAAAGAAGAAAGAAGATCTATGAAGCGACCTGCATCCACATGGGGTGGAGCGTTCACTGTCTGAGACGCTGTTCGTCTCGAGAAGAGGGTTCTTTATCCTGGTTGTACTTTTTGTTTGTAAAGAATGCCCAATTCTATAGAACCCTGGCTTACAGATTTCTGTTCTGACCTGAGAAGGCACATCCATCAGACCAACTTCAACTCAAGAATAGCCAACAAAATCTACGGAAAGAACGTCTGGAAAGGGGACCTGAATGGATTTTCCAATAAAAAGCTGTTTCCAAATTGATTGATTTATGGTTAATATGTTGCTTAAAAGGATCTCAGATGAGCTTCTATGCATTTTAGTTACATAGGGATGGGTATGAATTTAGGCATAGGCGGGGGAGGGGTTAACATGTATTCCCTTTTATCTGTGTGAGTAGAAGACGGGTGTTATTGCCCCTAAAGAGCTGGTGAAGCGATGGTGGACGGGCTCCTGGTGAGTGCGGCGAGCTGCCCCGTTATTATAAGGAAATTCTGAGCAGCAGATCGTATGCTCGACTACACATTCCCAGACAGATTATATATATACCGGTATATATATAATGTATAGTGTGCTTTTTTGTTTTCCGATTGGCTCATCTCAGGATTCAAACGTTAATGGACTGCAGGTCTGCTGTTTGTTTTGTGCAATAAAAAGAATCCCTTCTTGCTGTCTATACTTTTAGGGAAAGCCTATGATTTAACCCAAACCTGCCTTTCTTAATATTCAGTGGGATTACGGTGAGATGATATCGCCAAGTAAAACCTAATGAAGTAAATGGGTGATCAAGTACAGAGGCTGTGATCAAAAAGGGTTTTTAAAGGTCCTGTTAAAGTTGAGATTTTGTTAAAAGAGACAGAACTTTTTGGCTGCGCCCCTTTTATTTTGGTGGCATGTAAGCCTGTTCAGCATGTGCCAAGAGCATTCAGCCCCATTAGTGCCATTAGGGTAGGCTATAGTGAATACACATGCGCAGAAGGCAGAGTACAGCCTGGTTTAGTGAATCAGTTGTGTTTCTACCTGCTTCTCTATAAGACCCAAACAATATTTGCATTACTGGCCCTTTAATATGGTTTAAAATTCATGTTTTTTTTTCTTTAACAAAAAACCCCATCAAGTGTTTACATGATGTTTACATTAAAAGTATATATATATCCTCATTAAGTATATGTAAATATCATAATCATAATAAAAATACACAAAATAAATGTGCTCTTTTCACTAATCTGTGTGGCCATCTTAGACCTCTCATGTATTAACTAATTATTCTATAATAATTGTCACGTTCTTCAATTATGCCATTTTGAGGAATCTAATGAGATTATTTCATTATGGAGCTCTGTAAAAAGTGTAAACATGTTGGATAGGCTTGAGATGTAATTGTGAAATATAGTTCACTAATTTGAGTCGTGCTCCAGGAAAGCTATCATTATAACTAAATGGCAATCTTGATGTTTGTCTGAGAGTCACGCAGATCTTATAGCGATAATCATTTTCAAGCCCATGGACAGCGGCTAATAAAAGGTCTGTGAATTTCCTACTGAGACTATGGAGTTACAAATGCAGTTTGTTACATTTATGTCTTCATTTCTGATGTACAATTAGATGAAATTGCTAAAATGAGCAAGATCTACTTTTCGTTAAGTATTTTCTTGGTAATTGTGTCTGGTCTGATGTAAAAGTAGGTCTGGTGTCTGAATGGGTGACAGACACAATGTCTACACTCGGGGGGGACAGAGGGACCTCCTGCCTGGGTGTTCGTTGGTCGGTGCCCGGTCCTGGATCTATATGCGATACGTAAAATGAGATATATAGAATTGAGAAAGATGGACACCCCATCAGGGATGTAGCCCTCTCTGCATACCTAGGAACTTTCTAAATGAGCTGAGCCTGAAATATTAACCCTTTAATAACCTGTCAAGAAGATTCTATGTAGTTACTTGCCAAGTGTTTTACCCAAATGGCTCTAATAACTGTCCTCATGGAAACTTTGACTTTTCATTATTTAAAGATACACTTAATTGAATCACCAGCATTCAAGGAGTG
Organism: Spea multiplicata; assembly: GCA_009364415.1. NCBI lineage: Eukaryota > Metazoa > Chordata > Amphibia > Anura > Pelobatidae > Spea > Spea multiplicata. The sequence continues at coordinate 55,960,905 of VKOC01000001.1, read as the reverse complement.
ATATCATAGCATACTGGTAGCAAAAGCATCAATTGGAAGACTTAGATATCATCCCAGAAGTGCAGAACACTAAGGATTCAGTTCCAGACTGTGTGGCCCTGGGAATCTGCCCCTTCACCAGTGGCGGAACTACCGGAGTCGCAGGGGTCGCCACTGTGACCGGGCCCTTGAGTTCTGCCAGTCAGGAGGGCCCAAGGGGTGCCGAGCGGCCGTTTTCCGCAACCGCTCGGCGCCCTTCTGTCTCCTCTGCCGCCGCCTGCCTCAGCGCTGCCCCGACTACAGTATTGGGAGCGTGAGGCGTCTGTCTCGGGTGCCGGCACTTCATAACGTCATATGCCGGCGCTCAGCAGTGAAGCCGTGCGGAAAGAGGCAGACCAGCGAGACAGAGGCCTCGTGCCTCCACCACAGGACTGCACAGTAAGGGAGAGGGTAGAGAGTGAGAAGGGGGGGTAGGGAGAGGGTAGATAGTGAGAAAGGGGTAGGTAGTGAGAGTGGGTTAGGGAGGGGTAGATAATGAGAAGGGGGGAGAGGGTAGATAGTGGGAGGGGGTAGGAGAGGGTAGATAGGAGATTGGGGGGTAGGGAAGGGTAATAGTGAGAATGGGAGGGGTAGGGAGGGGATGATAGTGAGAAGGTGAGAGGGGGTAGATAGTGTGAGAAGGAGGTAGATTGGATTTGGGATGGGAGCCCTTAACAGATTCTCGCACCGGGGCCCTGAGGCTTCTAGTTACGCCCCTGCCCTTCACCCCGAGATTGGGGCAAAAACCCTGAGAGTTTGCAGGTGGTGGGGATCTGCAAATACTGTGCTTTATGCCATAGTTTCAGAAAATTCAGATGCACTAAACTGTCAATGTGAGAAGTGTTTCAAATCTTTCATAAAGCATTTGCTTAAAGCTACTCCAGCACTGGGAATTGTGATATAATGTACTTATTTGAAATGATGGTAACAGCGCTACAGAATCTGCTGGCGTTATATATAAATAAATGCAATGTTATGATGTTCTTTTTTTATGAACTCAAGAGGAAAGCAGTAGTTTGTCAGCTGTTAGCACCTAACATGGCCTAATATACCCTATAGCTGCCCCCAATAAATATTCATTTCAACAGAATTGTAGGGACATGCAGTACAATACAGATTTTTTCAATACTCAATACCCCTCCGACCTTCCCACCGCTTATATCACGCGATGATATGCCGTGCGATAATGTGGTAGTGTATGTAGTAGCTGGTTTTGTTTTGCACAACAGCTAACTAACAATACACTGCCTAATCACCACATATACATGAAACTAACTTTATTCTGTGTTTCACGGGCTGTCTGTGAGGTTATTGGATAACACTTTAATGCTCACAGACATAACACACATGAAACAGAATATATGGTTAAATAAATTCCCACACGAAACCTTATCGATCAAGTTTCACAAATATCAGAAATCACAAATTTTCTTAAAATGACGACAAAAGGCTTTATGAGAAATTTTTGGGGGCCACTGCCACAAGTCTTTTCTTGCAGTTCCACATACTGCCACTAGGGCTGTAAACATCCTGATTGTATCCTTTCATCATAATGGTGGTTGATGGGGTTAAAGCGTCAAAACGTAAA